>PVHX01023417.1:0-25801 GCA_004024805.1 Geosciurus inauris
TTTTTTTTTTTTTTTGGTGGGGGTGGTATTGGGGACAGAACCTAGGGGCGCTCTATCACTGAGCTACATCTCCAGCCCATGTAATTTTTTTTTTTTAAAGATAGGGTCTCACTCAATTGACCAGGCTGTTTTCGAGTTTGTGATTTTTCTGCCTCAGCCTCCAGAGTTGCTGGGATTACAGGTGTGCACCACCCTGCCCAGCTCCTCTCCTGAATTGTGTTTATTATTTCGTTTAAAATTTTTTCATCATTATATATAAACACCTAGAACGTTTATATCTATATCTGTATATAAATATAGACATATATTTTATTTTTTAAATTTTTGGTGCTGGGGATGAAACCTAAAACCTTCTAAGTGCTAGACAAGCACTCTGCCACTGAGCTGGCACCCCCAACCCAGTTTATTCAAAATGTAACCTGTGGATCAACAGAGAGCTTGTTGGAAATGCAGAATCTTAGGCCTTGTTCCTGAACTAAAGAATCAGAATTTTATTTTAACAGGATTTCAGGTAATTTGTGCACCCACTGATTTTTCAGAAGTGTTCCCTAGAAGACAAGACACTAATTTGAGTTTGTTATGTGTGGCTGTAATTGCTTTTCTCTCTACTGTATAATAGTCTTTCTTTGACTCATTTGTTAGTCCATTTTCCTGTTGGATTTGTTATTGTTGGATTTCTTTTTTTTTTTTAATTTTTTTTAGTTGTAGATCACACAATATCTTTATTTATTTATTTATTTTTTATGTGGTGCTGAGGATTGAACCCAGTGCCTCAGGCATGCAAGGCAAACGCTCTACCACTGAGCCACAATCCCAGCCCCTATTGTTGGATTTCTTTGGAGAGACTGTTTTCAGCAAATCTGCCATTAACATACATGTCATATGTTGCACATATGCAGTAATTTCCAGTATACACTGCAGGAGAGTTGCTAGTCAACCTTAGTAAGTATTGCCAAGTTGTTTCCAAAGAGGTTGTATGAATTTATACTCCTTTGGGAGTATATAAAAATTCCCTTTGCTTCTTATTCTCATCAATGCTTGGTTGTTTTTTTGCT
Organism: Geosciurus inauris; assembly: GCA_004024805.1. Lineage (NCBI taxonomy): Eukaryota > Metazoa > Chordata > Mammalia > Rodentia > Sciuridae > Geosciurus > Geosciurus inauris. The sequence goes on from PVHX01023417.1 coordinate 1,056, forward strand.
GTTATTATGTTGTTTTGCAGTACAGGAGTTGAAACCCAGGGGTGCTTTTTTTTTTTTTTTTTTTGGTACCAGCAATTTAGCCCAGGGGCACTTAACCACTCAGCCACATCCCCAGGCCATTTTTGTGTGTGTGTGGCTTTTTTCAGGGTTTTTTTTTTTTGTACCGGGGATTGAACTGGGACACTTGACCACTGAGCCACATCCCCAGACCTATTTTGTGTTTTATGTAGAGACAGGGTCTCACTGAGTTGCTTGGCACCTCACCATTGCTGAGGCTGGCTTTGAACTCACAGTTCTCCTGTCTCAGCCTCCCAAAGTGCTGGGATTACACGCATGCACCACTGCACCTGGCTCCAAAATATTTTTTTATTGGTGGATATTGATTATACATGATGGTTCCCCAAATACTTTTTCATCTGATTTTGGTTGAATCTTTAGATGCGGAACCTGAGGATACAGAAGGCCAACAGTGAATTATGTATGTTAGCAGGTGACAAATATTAAGAACAGAATAGGAAATAGGGGGTAGGGCCCCGTGCGGTGGCACATGCCTGTAATCTCAGTGGCTAGGGAGGCTGAGACAGGAGGATCACAAGTTCAAAGCCAGCCTCAGCAATGATGAGGTGTTAAGCAATTCATTGAGACCCTGCTCTCTAAATAAAGTACAAAATAGGGCTGAGGATGTGGCTCAGTGGTTGAGTGGCCCTGAGTTCAATACCCGGTACCACACACACACACACACACACACACAAAAGGTAAAGGTGAGAATGTATTTCATGTATTACATATATATATATATATATTTTAAATATTTTTTAGTTGTTGATGGATCTTTATTTTATTCATTTATTATTTATATGTGGTGCTGAGGATCGAACCCAGGGCCTCACGCATGCTAGGCAAGCGCTCTACCACTGAGCTACAGCCCCAGCCCCCATATATATTTTATTTATTTTTTGTATTGGGGATTAAGCCCAGGGAAACTTCACCTCTGAGCTACATTCCCAGTCCTTTTTACTTTTTATTTTGATGCTTAGGGCCTCGCTAAATTGCTAAGGCTGGCCTTGCACTTGGAATCTGCCTGCCTCAGCCTCCCAAATCACTGTGATTCCAGGCAGGTACTACCATACTCTGCAGGTTATCATTTTAAATAGGTTATGCCAGGGTAGGTCTTGCTGAGAAAGTGCTATTTTATAGTTAATCTTTGTGCATATTCAGGGGAAGGAAGAGCATTTCAGGAAGAGGAAATAGTGCAAATATCTTAAGATAGGAATGTGCCTGACAAGCCAGAAGAATTACAAAGTTGTCTTGGCTGGAACAGAGTGGGAAAGGAAAGGGTGTCAGATAACATAGAGGCTTCCAGGCCATTATAAGGACTTCATAGGGTTTTGAGCAGATAATTGACACCTAGCTTATATTTGAAAAGGATCACTCTGAAAGCTGTATTGAGAATAGACTCTAGGGAGGCAGGAATGAAATATAGAGACCATCAGTACTACTGCAGTGATCCAGGTGAGAAAAAAGGCATCTAGGACTAGGAGAGGAGTAGTGAGATGCTGATAAAAGAGGGATCCTAGGAGCCAGGTGCGGTGGCATTTGCCGGTAATCCCAGCAACTCAGGAGGCTGAGGCAGGAGGATTGTAAGTCTGAGGCCAGCCTATGTAACTTAGTGAGATCTGTCTCAAAATAAAAAAATAAGGGGCTAGGGCTGTAGTTTAATGGTATAAGGCCTCTGACCCTGAGTTCAATATTCAGTACCACCACCAAAAAAAGAAAAGAAAAGAAGGACTGGGTAGAGGGTTGGCAAGAGGGGGACGTAATTAGCAAACATGTTTAAATATATGGTGTTCCATGCTATGAGCCTAGATGAGATCATCAAAGGAATGAATATGGATGGACACAGACAAGGTTAGGCGTATGCTGTAGAATGGATAGAAAATACAGGAGGATCTCTCTGTTGTGGTCACCCTAGTGTTAAGAATTATTAGAGAACCTGGCATGGTGGTACATGCCTGTGATCCCAGCAGCTGGGGAGGCTGAGGCAGGAGGATCTCAAGTTCAAGGCTAGCCTCAGCAACTTAGTGAGGCCCTAAGCAACTCAGCAAAATCCTGTCTCAGAATAAAACGCAAAAGGGTTGGGGATTTAACTGGGTGGCAGGGTGCTCACCTAGCATTCGAAAGGCCCTAAGTTCTGTCCTGGGCCCTGGGGGGAAAAAAAAGAAGGGCTGGGGATGTGACTCTAACTCAGTGGTTAAGCACCCCTGGGTTCAATCCCTGGTACCCCCTCCCAATAAAAAAAAAAGATTGGAGAGAAGAACCAATGAGGTAGAAGGAAAACTGGTTACTGAATGGTCTTACCAGTGCAAATGGAGAAAATATATCCAAAAGGGAGAGGGGGTTAAAATGCTAGTGAGAGGTTGAATAAGAGGACAACTAGGAACCACTGGGATCCGGCAACACCGAGGTTACTTGATAAAAATATTTCACTTCAAAGCTAAGGGTATATTTGAGAGGCAGAGAGGCCTTGGGTTCAATCCTTGGTGTACACAGAGAATAGTTCAGCATTTTCAATTTTTTTTTGTGTGTGTGGGGGGGTACAATAATTGAACCCAGGGCCTCACACATACTAGGCAAGCACTTTGCCACCAAGCTACATCCCCAGCCCTCTATTTATTTTTGGTTTTTGTACCAGGGATTGAACTCAGGGGCACTCAACCACTGAGCCTCATCCCCAGCCCTATTTTGTATTTAATTTAGAGACAGAGTCTCACTGAGTGGCTTAGTGCCTCGCTTTTGCTGAGGCTGGCTTTATTTTTTTTTTAATATTTTTTACTTATACATGGGCACAGCGTCTTTATTTTGTTTATTTATTTTTATGTGGTGCTGAGGATGGAACCCAGTGCCTTACACATGTGAGGCAAGCGCTCTGCCACTGAGCCACAACCTTGCCCATGAGGCTGGCTTTGCACTTGTGATTCTCTTGCCTCTGCTTCCCAAGCCACTGGGATTACTGGCATGTGCCACTATGCCTGGCTTATTTTTGGTTTTTGAGACAGGGTCTTGCTAAATTGCCTAGACTGGCCCCAAACTTTCACTCCTCTAGCCTCTTGTGTCCTGAAAGGCTTTTTTTTTTTTTTGTGCACAGGATTGAACCCAGGGGCTTAATCACTGAGCCACACCCCTGGCCCTTTTTACATTTTATTTAAAGACAGTATCTCACTAAATTGCTTAACGCCTCACTACATTGCTGAAGCTGGCTTTGAACTTGTGATCCTCCTGCCTCAGCCTCTTAAACTGCCAGGATTATAGGCATGCACCACTGCGCCTGCACTGCAGTTTTCTTGATTCTTGCTCCATCCAGGCTGGCATAGGTGCCCTCTCATGTGCTCTGTGTGTGTGTGTGTGTGTGTGTGTGTGTGTGTGTGTGTAGTTGTTGAGGATTAAACCCAAGACCTTGGGCATGCTAAGCAAGTGCTCTACCATTGAGCCCCCACCCCCACCCCCAATGCACTTTTCATGGCAATGGTCACATTGTGCAAGGAGCATCTCTCTACTTGTCAGTATACAATTGAGTTTCTGGAAGGAAAGGACAATATTTCACTTGTCTTTGTACCCCAGAGTCCTGGTACATAGTAGGTACTCAGTTAATTATTATTTTGGCAGTACTGGGAATTGAACCCAGAGGTGCTTTACTACTGAGCTACATCCCATTCCTATTTATTTATTTATTTATTTATTGGTACTGGGGATTGAACTCAGGGGCACCCGACCACTGAGCCACATCCCCAGACCTATTTTGTTTTACGTAGAGACAGGGTCTCACTGAGGTGCTTAGCGCCTCGCCTTTGCTGAGGCTGGCTTTGAACTCGCAATTCTCCTGCCTCAGCCTCCCTAAGTGCTGGGATTACAGGCTTGAGCCACCATGCCTGGCTCCATTCCTTTTTATTTTCTATTATGAGATACGGCCTCACTAAATTGGAGGCCAGCTTCGAGCTTCTGACCCTCCTATCTCAGCCTCCAGAGTAACTGGGATCAATCATGTACCATGGCTCTCCTGGCCTCAGTTTTTTTGGGTTTTTTTTTTTTTTTGGTACTGGGGATTGAACTCAGGGGCACTCGGCCACTGAGCCACATCCCCAGTCCTATTTTGTGTTTTATGTAGAGACAGGGTCTCACTGAGTTGCTTAGCGCCTCGCCCGTTGCTGAGGCTGGCTTTGAACTCGCGATTCTCCTGTCTCAGCCTCCCTAAGTACTGGATTTACAGGCTTGTGCCACCGCGCCCGGCTTCAGTTAGTTTCTTGAATGAATGAGACAGAATGGATAAATTAAAGACAAGAGGAACTAGGCTGTAAGTCCCTAGCAGGAACCTGGACTGCTAGTGCTGTTCTCCTCAGTGCCCAGCAGAATCAGTGTCCAAGACGCTTGCCTCTTCCGAAGTCTCTACAAGACCATTTCGCTGTGCTGCTGCGGTAAAGAACAAAGAATCTGGTCCCGGCCGGTTGCCGCACAAAGCAACGGAGAACCTGGCTGCGTCTTGGCTTGTCCCCTGTCGCTATATAGGGTTTTTGCTGCCGCCTCAACCAGCCCCCCAGAAGTTGCCCAGGGCAGAGGCGTTCCTGGCTCTATCTGCTAGGAAACTGGAACACGCAGCAGACAGTATCCCAGGTCAGAGTCCTGAGTCGCGCTGGCTGCCACCGCGCAGGCGGTAGCCACTCCAGACGACAATCCCTGATCTGCGCCACAGCCCAGTGCAGACGCCGCACTAGCGAGGGGTAGGAAAGAAAGGAGGGCCCTTCAGCGAGCGCGGCTCCCCATGCATCCCACCCGCTCCCGGCTCCGCCGCCCTTCTTGCCGCTCGGCGCTTTGCAAACTTTCGGAGTTTTCCTGCACTTGCGTCACGGAAAAGGCAGCGGGGTGACGGAGTCCAGGAGGCCAGGCGGCCACGGCTGGCGAGCTCCCCCGCGCGGCACTCAAGCCCCTCGGGCGAGAGGTGTTTCACCGCGCGGGCGGCTTGGCTGGGTGGCGGTTCGCAACCCACTAAGTCCCGGATGGTCTCCCATGTCTTGCCTCCCCGACAAAGCGTGAGGGCCACAAGGAAGGAGGTGCGGAAGATCAGGCAGGGGCCGGGTTCCAGCGCCCCGGGCCCGCGGGAGGGCGGAGCCGGGCTGTCCCTGCCCAGGCGGGACGCGCGGAAGTGCGGTGGAGTTTGCCCAATTCCCCAGCCTGCTTTTCCTCCCTTCCTCCCTCACCCCACCCCGCACCTCCCCTTCGGCTATTCCCTCCTTCCTTGGGACGCCACCTCCCGGAATCGCCTTTTTTGTATTGTTTTGTTTTGGAGCTGGCTTCTCGCCGGCGCCGCGGAGGGGCTGCGAGTGCGGGAGAAGTACAAGCGGGGGCCCCGCAGGGCAGAGCGGAGGACGGACGGACAAATCACCAGCCTCGCCATCTACTCAGTGGAGCGCCCTCTGCAAACTGTTGAGTGTTTGGGGGCACGCGAGGAGTGGGGGACGGGGGTCGTGCATCCCGGGCTCCGGGACAGATTTCCGCTAGTGCTACCTCTGGACTGGGGTCCTTGGACTCAGATCAGGGTCAGCTTCAGGCACAGAAACTGCTGAGGATTAAACAAACAAAAGAAGCCACTGAGCGACTGGCCAGAAGTCGCCTGAGCGACTCGTCGCGCCCCCTACTTCCCCGAGGTGGGGGCTGGCCACTTGAGGGGCGAGAAGGGGCAAGGGAGCTGCTGGGGCCCGGCCGAGCCTCCAGGGTCGTGGAGTTGGCGGCCTGTTGTGCAAGCCTCGGCCCTTGTTTTCCCGGCCTGGCTCGTTGTGAGGCCGGACACATCCACCCTTGGACTGGATTCAGGAGGCTGCTGCTTTTCTCCTTGCCCCTCTTGGATTTTCTGGATTTTTGAAAATCCAGTGGCCCAGGAGGAGGAGGAAGGAGGAAGGGGCAGATCTGCAGAGGAATGTGAGAGCCTCCCAAAGCCCGAGCAGCCAGAAGCAGCCCAGAGCCAGAGGGACTGCAGAGCCCTGCCCCGGGTTTCTGGGACAGTGGTTTCCGAGTGATTCTTGTCTATTTTAGAACATTGTTCCAGTGGAAAGTGTCGAATTCTTGCCCTCACAGAGCTGGTTTCTCCAGGTCCTTTGACTTTTCTGCTTGTGGTGGAAAGCTGAGGAACACCCCCCCCCCATCCCCAGGGACTGCCAAGGGAGGGGAGGAAGACTATGGACATGAGCCCTTCCTGCTCACAGGCATATGCCCAGAGACTTAATAGGGTAGTTTCTGGGCCATGGACATTGTTCTGAAGAGAGGGAGGCTGGACAGAATCTGTGGGTGCTGAGACCCCACTTTAGGGGCTGAGAGATTAAACTGTGTAACAGGCATCGAGTTGTGAGTGTATTCTTGTGCTCTCGCAAGAGGGTCCCTGTCTGGGCAGGACCCTCTCCTTCTTTATCCAACATGGCACTGAAAGGCCGAGCCCTCTATGACTTCCGCAGTGAGAACAAGGAGGAAATCAGCATCCAGCAGGATGAAGACCTGGTCATCTTTAGTGAGACCTCACTGGATGGCTGGCTGCAGGGGCAGAATAGTCGTGGTGAGACAGGACTCTTCCCTGCCTCTTACGTGGAGATAGTCCCTGCTGGCACCAGCCCCAACCATGCTGACTACTCTAGCAGCCCTGCAGATTTTTCAGGCACCCAGGTGAGCTTGTATGGCCCCAGTGTGGCCAGCTCAGCCAGAAGTGGTGGGGGCAGTGGCTTCCTCTCGAACCAGGGCAGCTTTGAGGAAGAGGATGATGATGACTGGGATGACTGGGATGATGGATGCACAGTGGTGGAGGAGCCTCGGGCTGGTGGGCTGGGTACCAATGGGCACCCCCCACTCAACCTCTCCTACCCGGGTGCCTACCCCAGCCAACATATGGCCTTCCGGCCCAAGCCACCCCTGGAGCGACAGGACAGCCTGGCATCTGCCAAGCGAGGCAGTGTGGTAGGACGCAACCTCAACCGTTTCTCCTGCTTCGTGCGCTCTGGAGTGGAGGCCTTCATCCTAGGGGATGTGCCCATGATGGCCAAGATCGCTGAGACATATTCCATTGAAATGGGCCCTCGTGGTCCCCAGTGGAAGGCCAACCCCCACCCATTTGCCTGCTCTGTGGAGGACCCCACCAAACAAACCAAGTTCAAAGGCATCAAAAGCTACATCTCCTACAAGCTCACACCCACCCATGCTGGCTCACCAGTCTACCGGCGCTACAAACACTTTGATTGGCTCTATAATCGCTTGCTACACAAGTTCACTGTCATCTCTGTTCCCCACCTGCCTGAGAAGCAGGCCACAGGTCGCTTTGAGGAGGACTTCATTGAGAAGCGGAAGCGGCGTCTCATCCTCTGGATGGACCACATGACCAGCCACCCGGTGCTCTCCCAGTATGAGGGCTTCCAGCATTTCCTCAGCTGCCTGGATGCCAAGCAGTGGAAGATGGGCAAACGCAGGGCGGAAAGGGACGAGATGGTGGGTGCCAGCTTCCTGCTTACCTTCCAGATCCCCACGGAGCACCAGGACCTGCAGGATGTGGAGGACCGTGTGGACACATTCAAGGCTTTCAGCAAGAAGATGGATGACAGTGTCCTTCAGCTCAGCACTGTGGCGTCAGAGCTAGTGCGGAAGCATGTGGGGGGCTTCCGCAAGGAATTCCAGAAGCTGGGCAGTGCCTTCCAGGCCATCAGCCATGCCTTCCAGATGGACCCCCCCTTTAGCTCTGAAGCCCTCAACAGTGCCATTTCTCACACCGGTCGGACCTACGAAGCTGTGGGTGAGATGTTCGCTGAGCAGCCCAAGAATGACCTCTTCCAGATGCTCGACACACTGTCTCTTTACCAGGGCCTGCTCTCCAACTTCCCAGATATTATCCATCTGCAGAAAGGTAAGACCCAGTGCAGGCAGGCGCCCCTTCCTGAGTCTGGTGCTTTGCTGGAGCCTGGGGGTATAGGGTTGGAATGGAGCAGCTTACCAAGGCTTTCTGTCTCTTATCTCAATCATTCACTCAACAAATGAGTTGAGTAGGTACTATGTGGCAGGTGCTATTCTAGGTACAGGGATACTGTGGAAAGGCCTGTTTCCTGTCCTCCTGGAGTTCCATGTTTACCTTCTTGTCAGTTCATTCATTTTCTCTTTGTCTCATTTACCCCATCATGCATGAGGACCCAAGGTATCAGGCTGGGTTCTGGAAACACAGAGATGACCAGGCCCCAGGCCTTGCCCTCGAGGAGCCTGTGGGCTCAGGGGGACCCAGAACCAGACCTGGATGCCAAGAACACAGTGTGCATTCCTGTCTTCTCATAAGCTCAGAACCCACCTTTGCAGCTTCAGAGCGGTGTCTCGTGTCTCCCTATCTGAGAGCTCCCTATCTGTCCAGGAAGATCTCTGTCCTTATTTTGCAAATGAAAGAGCCTGTGTCCACAGCAGAGTGGTTGCACAGGAGTCCATGGACCAGCTGGGACTGTCTTTTTTTCCTGCCACCTCCCCAAGGACACATTCTTGTTGGCTGCCTCCCAGGCGCCCATGTTTTCAGTTCTCATGGCCCCCTCTGTGGAGGAGGGACAGGATGGGCCCCTGCCTGTTACTGCTGGGGATGTCAAGGAACTGCCAGGGAAATGACTCATCCCGGGTCACACAAGGGCTCTGGGCTGGGCTGAGGGAGCAGAACCAGGGGTCAGGGCACTGCCCACATGGCCCATCCAATCCCCCTTCCCAAGCCTGGCTTCTCTTGTCTAAGGAGTTAGTCAGGGGCTGACCCAGCAGATGGAGGCAGGTGTTGGAGTCTTAGAGATGATTGGGAGGGCACTTATCAGGAGAGAGGTGTGGTCCTCCCTGAGGCTTGGTAACTCAGGAAGAACGTCTGCAGGGCGTGGGACTGGCTCCCTGGACCCTAGGCCCTGAGGTCAGGCCTGGCTTTGGGGTTTTACTCTGGGTGGGGCTCAGAGGCAAATGAACCTGGGGAATGGCAAATACCCCTTCGCCCTTAGTACCCAGCGGAGTCTGGGGGAAGCCAGCGGCTCTCCTTATCAGCAGGACGTTGTCAGAACTCTAGCTCCCAGCCTGCTCTGTCCCCTTTCTCCTCCTCCTCCTCCTCCTGTCCCTCCCGTTTGTTCCCAACCCCCACATCTTCACCTTCCTTCCTCCTTTCAGCTCCAGGAGATCCAAGGCCTGATTCTAGTCTGGCTTTTCCTAGTTTGCCTTGTGTCCCTGGGAAGTATCTTTCCTCTCTGGGCCTTAGTTTCCCACCTGTGAGAAAAGATGGGGTGGGGACAAGTGAGATCTCAGGCCCTCAAGGGAGGAAACAGGAAGGGGCTCCTGGGGAGGGTCTGGCCCAGAAGGCAAAATGATGCCTTATATCTGGCTCTGTGCTCTGGGCCAGGGGAGGCCAGGGGAGGTAGCCCGTGGCTTGGGGCCCAGTAGGGCAGGCGCCTCCCTGTGCAGAAGTGGGGCCGCACTGTGCACGAGCGCCTGGGAGAGCTGGTTCAACCAGCTCCTTGCGTTGCATGTTCCTGTGTGGGCAGCAGGAGGCTGGGCACCATGATTAAACAGCTGCTCCCACGCGGTGACAGGGGACACTTGCCTAGGGCAGAGCTGGGACAGGCGGGCAACCCTATGTCCAGGGCACCCATGGCTCCCAGGCTTGGATCAAAGCAGGTGGGGAGTGAAACCAGACCAGACTTTTTGACCCCAGGTAGGGAGACAGAGCTGAGAGCAGCCATGCCTGAGTCTCCACTAGAGGTATTTCTAAGAGTCAGGGGTCTTTGTCCTTTGGAGCCATTATGCAACTTGAAGCAGAGACTAGCCCACCTTCCCTCACCCAGACCCCCACCACATCCCCTCTCCCCCACCCCTAGGGTAAGCTCTCCTGGGCTCTGGCCTGTGCTCTAGGCAGAGTCAGGGAGTAGGGCTTGGAATTGGTCTGAGAGAGACCTGGGCAGGCTTTGGGGACAGCCTGAGGGGGTTCCATACTGGCTCTATGGGTGGAGCCCTCCCTCAGGAAGATCAAGACAGTTGTGTCCTGGGTGCCTGGGATTCTATCTGTCCTGTTGGACATCTGAATGAATGATGAGTGTGTAGGAGAGACTGATGGTGGAGGCCCAGGTGAGGCGTCAGACCAGGATTGGGGCAAACTTTGCCTCTGAGGTGACCTTGAAAAGTTTTCTCTCTCACTGTCCACATTAATAAAACAGGAGCTGAGCTGAGACCCATCAACCTGGTCCACCTGTTGGCGCAGGCCCTGGAGCCCCGTCCAGGGGTCTCCTATGGGAAGAACCACCATATAATTAACATCAAAACTGGGGCAGTTTGGGGGATGAAAGGGGATTCTCATTAGTAAAGGTTATCTTGGGACAACAAGAAAAAAGTGGCTGCCCAGGGCAAGCCAGGGCCTGTGGCCTCCTCCTGAGAACCATCAAGGGCAGGCTCAGTCCTGAGGCTCACCACAAGTCAGCAGGCTGGTGTGATCCCCCCATTTTCCAGATGAGGTGATTTGATAAGCAGAGCAGGCATTGGAGCCCAGGTGTGTCTGACTCCCCAGCCCAGGCTGTTTCCAGTGCCATACAGATGGAGGAAGCAGTTCCCAAGGGATGGACAGCTGAGGAAGATGAGCCTGAAGGGGAAAGAGGAAGGAAGGAGGTTTGGGTGGACTCGGCACTCAAGCACGACTCAGTTGGCATCCTAAGTGCAGGACCACAGTGGAGCTCATAGCATGGCCAAGGGAATTGTGACATTTGCTCTTGCCTAGGAGATAGACTGGTAGCTGAGTTCTGGCTTTGTAGATTCTGAGCTATCATCTAATCCTTCCTCTACTTCTCTCTCTCTCTCTTTTTTTTTTTTTTTGTTTTTGGTATTAGGGATTGAACCCAGGAGCATTTTATCAGCTGCATCCTCAGCTCTTTTTATTCTTATTTTGAGACGGGTTCTCATGAAGTTGTTGAGGCTGGCCTCAAACTTGTGATCCTCCTGTCTCAGCCTCCAGAGTTGCTGAGATTATAGGCATGCACACTATATCCAGCTTCTCTTAGGTTTTATAAACAGAATAGTGCTGCATGAGCCACCAGTGGCTGCTGCTTTCTATGAGCTCATGAATAGAAAAGCAAGTTTGCACACCATAGCACACAGTATTCTGAGCTCTTGGTCTTGTCTCAGCTCTTGGTCTCAGCACTTCACACACATCAGTTCAGTTAAACCTCAACTAGTGTAGGGTGTATACTATTAACGCCTCATTTTACAGATGCAGAATCTGTAAAGCACTATACAGTTGTGAGCAGTTGTCAGCAGCATCACACATAATATGACTTGTCCCATTTGACAGCATGGAGACCAGCAATCCAGGCAAGAACAGTAGTTTGCTGATGGGGACACAGCTGGGACTAGGACTCAGACCTCCTTCCCCCAACTTGGGCAGGTGGTAACTATCTTCATGAGATAGAAGCAAGATGGTTTGAGGTTGGAGCTTAGGAAATATTTTTGGGACCCTGGGGCTGTGCAGCTGGTGGGCTTCAACTCTCCCCTCCTCATTCCTGGGCCCCAGCATGCCCAGGCAGGAGACAGCCCTAGGGGACTCCCAGGTCAAGCCCTAAATAAAATGTAGAGGGGATGCTGAACAGGCCTGAGCCCTGACTCCCAGCCTGTTGGGTGGAACCCCTTAGTCTTAGCGGATCCTGGCCCCAGAACTGAGTCACAGGGTGAGAAAGTGACAGAGAGCAGGGGGTCCTCCACCTGTACCCACCTCTGCAGCCTCTGCCCCCATCACTGGCCCCTGCCTGCCTGTGGATACCTAGCAATTGCAATAGGTTCATTCTTGCTCTTTGGGTCACAGTCTTCTCATCAACAAAAGGGACCTTTCCTTCCTCCAAGGTCATGGGCAGGAAAACCCCTCTTGAGTATAGATGCACCTCCACTGCCCCCAAATTCATGCAGGCAGGTGGAGTCCAGGCTCCTGTGTCTCCTTCAGGTAAGTCCCTTTTGCTGAAGCTTAGCTCCTTTTTTTTGGTCCCACTATTTGTTTTCTTCCTTTCTTCCTTCCCCTCCCTCCTTCCTTCTCTCCCCAGACCCTTCTGTTCTTTTTCTCTTCCCTTCCTAGGGATTGAACTCAGGGATACTCCACTGAGCCACATCCCCAGCCCTATTCTGTGTTTTATGTAGAGACAGGGTCTCACTGAGTTGCTTAGCACCTCGCTGTTGCTGAGGCTGGCTTTGAACTCGTGATTCTCCTGTCTCAGCCTCCCTAAGTGCTGGGATTACAGGCTTGTGCTGCCGCGCCCGGCTCCTTTTTATTTTTATTATTATTTTTTTAAATTTTGAGACAGGGTCTCACTAAATTGCTGAGGCTGTCCTTGAATTTGCAGTCCTCCTTCCTCAACTTCCTAAGTCACTGGGATTACAGGAACGAGCCACCACACCCAGCCCTATTTTCTTTCTTCTTATAGCCCCTCCTACCCCCTGGAATCTTCTCAAAGCCCTATGTCCATTGTCTGTGCCCAGCATAGGCTCCCTGCAGCACAGATGGTGTCCACCTTCCAGCTGTGGAGGGCCAGGCACACCCCACTTATGGGGGAGAAAGGAGTCTGGGAACCCCTAGGTAAGTCCCTGTCCTTCAGGACCTCAGTTTCCTCTTACAGCAGTAGAGGGATGAGGCCTAGCATGTGAGGACTGGGCCTCAGGGTGACCCCTATTCTGCTGCCCAGGCCTGAGCTATTGGGATGGAACAGGGGGCAGAAGATGGTTGAGGGAAGGTGGCAGAAGGGGAGGCGGGCTGGGAGCTAGGGACCATGGATTTCTTTTGGGTGCTGTGTGCATAGCTCTGAAGACTCTCAAGAGTTATTTTCAGCATGTAGAGCCCTGGGCCAGCATGTAGTAAGCGTTTAGCAAATGCACTTTGAATGCATCTGACACCTTGAGTGAGGATAAAAAGAATACCATCTAGAAGGTCCTCAAGAGCCCTCCTTGAAGGAGAAGCGGGAGAGCATGGATAATGAATGCGCTGTGTGTGTGCAGTGGATGCTCTTTGTTTTTTTTTTTTTAAATATTTATTTTTTGGTTGTAGGTGGACAGAATATCTTTATTTTATTTTTATGTGGTGCTGAGGATCGAACCCAGTGCCTCACGCGTGCTAGGCGAGCGCACTACCACTGCACCACAACCCCAGTCCCATGCAGTGGATGCTCTTGAGGAGCTAGAGGGAGGGTGCTGCCTTCCCACCTCCTTTATCCTCTTTGCATAGTGGATTCCATCTCAGCCCTGCAGGAGTGGGGGCTGGGCAAGGCAAATGGCCTCCTCTTCCCACTAACTGTCCCCACTGACTTAAAGGCAGAATTAGTCAAGCACCTTATAATTCAGAACTGAAATTCACTAACCAACGCTTGTTGATTCATTCAGATTCTTCCACATTGGGTCTCCTGCTCAGGTTTTCCCCCTACCTTCCATCTGTCACTTGATTATTACAATAGTCTCCTCTGTTTCTCAGGGTCTGGGGTGAGGAGTGGGCAGAGCCTCCGCGTGGGAAAGACATATCAATTGGCCTTTTAGGTACTGTTTTAGAATCAGCAGTATGATAGGGAGACAGGACAGATGAGACAGACAGATGAGATTCTGCCTGGGGCACTGGGAGGGCTCTGGTGTAGAAGTGGCACTTGATCAGGGCCTTGAATTATGGATGGGGATCCAGCCGGCAGAGGTATGAAGGTAGGCATGAGCTGGGAGCATTTGATGAACATGGGTCGGTTTGGAATGCACACAGGGACTGACTTCCAGAAGCCTCCTGGGCCAGGGGAACAGGTATGGACCTTGATCTGTAGGCAGTAGAGAGCCAGGGAAGGTACCCAGCTTGGGGGATATATTGGGGTACTGCAGGACAGACAAGCTGGACTAAGGGTGGCAACTGCTGTAGCAGCCCAGGGACAGGGTCAGTCTGTTCAGCAGACCTGTATCAGGATCTGCCATGGACCAGGCCTGGTTCTGGGAACTAGGGAACAGAAGATAGGACAGGACCTGAACTCATCCAGCCATCTCTGCCCAGGGCAGGTGGGCAGGGAAGTCATGGGTGTAAGAACTAGGGTAGAGAAAAGCCAGGGAGGCTGGTGTCACCAGGAGGGCCTGTGGAAGCCAAAGGGCACAGAGAAGGCTTCCTGGTGGAACTGAGACCTAGGCTGCATTAGGAGTCAGTGTGAGATGGCAAGGCCTGCGATGGGGAGGGACAGGGACTGCCCAGTTCTGGAAATAAATCCATTAGTGGGGCTCTGACTGATTGGGGCCGCCTGCTGTTGGTGCTGTAGGTTTGGAGAGAAGATGGTGTGTCCTGGTTAGGAGGTGCTGAGAAAACATCCTGGTGGAGACAGCCAGGTGGCTGGGCTATGGGTCTGGAGCCCAGGGGTAAGGACTGAATTAAGCTGATGAGGATGCTTGCCTTTGATGGCACTCAGGGAGCAGAGAGGAGGCTCAAGTCCTAAACTGCTGGTCCTCCACTCTGCCCTACCAGGTGCCTTTGCCAAGGTGAAGGAGAGCCAGCGCATGAGTGACGAGGGCCGCATGGCACAGGACGAGGCAGATGGCATTCGCAGACGCTGCCGTGTGGTGGGCTTTGCCCTGCAGGCCGAAATGAACCACTTCCACCAGCGCCGGGAGCTCGACTTCAAGCACATGATGCAGAACTATCTGCGCCAGCAGATCCTGTTCTACCAGCGGGTGGGCCAGCAACTGGAGAAGACCCTGCGCATGTACGACCACCTCTGACCATGTGCACTGGGTCCCTCCCCACCCTGAGGCCTGGTCACTGCAGTTCACTTCACTTCAGACCTCCCTGCACCACCAGTGGCTGCAGGGACTTGGGGTGGGTGAGGTAAGCAGCCTCTTCGTCTTCCCCAGAGAAGGGGCTTTGGAGGAGTCACGGGTGTCCCTGGAGTGGTTCCCTTACTTTAGAAATGAGGCACAACAGGGGTGAGAATGGAGCTGGGAGCCCTCCAGGCCAAAGCCTGGGCTGCCGGTCAGTCACTAAAGGCTAGGCCATGCAGCTTTCCCTGGCACCTGTAGTGCATACTCATCTGGCTGCCACCCCTGTTCATTCAGCAAATATCAAGGCCCACGATGGCCCTGGATCAGATATGGGCACACAAGCTGGGACAAGCGTGCCCAGAGGAGTCTCCATCCAAGGTGGGGATCAGACACAGAAACAGGCAAAGGCAATGTAATGTGACAGAGACCACAGCACTTTGCTGGTCAGAGGAGACACCATAGAGTAGGTGACATTCCAGCAATGTCTTGAAGAATGACAAGGACCTGCCAGACTATAAATGAGGAGAGGACCAACATGGGCTTTTCTATCCCTTACCTTTCCCAAGCAAGTTTGACGCCCACTTCATGGGGACCCTGGCCTGTGGCAGAGGGAAGGTCTTTGCTCATATGCTCCTGGTTTTTCCTGCCCCATCCCATCCCCTGCAGGAGGGGCTGCAGGCCAACTCCCTCCTGCAGGCCTCTGACTTCCCCCACTGCTGAGCCCCAACCTTGTCTTGGCTCAAGGACCATTCAGCACCCTTCCCTCTCTGGACTAGGTGCTGAGACAAGCTATGGACTCCAAGGCCCTGGTGGCACTTCCCTGAAGGCAAGTCCCAAAGTTCCTAGATATTCAAGTTCACCAGCAGTAACTCTCTGTACCCCAAACAGGCTCAGATCTAAGGCTGCCAGTGTCCCTGGCTCCCACTCCCTCGGCACCTTCTTCCTGAATCCTACACATTGCGCAGTAGGAAACCTAAGGGGAGAAAAAAAGGTGTCCAGGTGCTTCAGCCCTTGGTCAGCCTTACTGTGAGGGAGTCCTTGCTCCTGGTCAGGTTGTGCTGTCTCCCACCTAGTTACATCTTGCAGGGGTGACTGCCCGCCCCCCAAGGCCAGGGTATGGGTCAGCAGCTGTTGGATTAGCTGACTACCACTTCTGCCCACCCAGGAGATCATGGTCTGCAGTGGTCTGCTCCAACTGCTGCTGCTTAAATCTTTTTTTCTGTCTTTTTTCTAGATAAACTGTTACAATTAAGTTGAGAGAAGTATGACTTTTTTCTGTTTGGATCCTGGAAGGAGGTGAGGGTGAGGGCAGGAGAGAACCTGAATTGTCCCTGGGAGCCACTGGACTGGATTTGGTGGTCATGGGGGTGGCACAGAATTTACTACAGAGTGTTGAAAGGGAGAGGGAGGACTTGACTGGTTGGAGGAGCCAGACGTGGCCCTGGCCTCCTGGCCTTACTGCCTTCTCAGACCTCACCCTCGCCATCTTAGATGGCCAGCGTCCCATGCAGGGGTTTGACTGTGCTGTAACCTCTGTGCTGAAGGTTGCAGGAGGAAGGCAGAGGAGGCCTTGCCTAGGATAGTCCCAGGTTCTTGTCCCAAGGGAGCCATGTCCTGACCTTGCCTCTGGAAAGCCCCAGTCCAGGGGAAGGGAGGGAGACACTTGGAAACTGTCCCTCTCCAGTCAGTCCTGGGTGTTCAACCCTGCAGTGGCTTCCATGTTGGAAACTGAGTAGGACCTGCAGCCATGCCCTGGGGCCTCCCTGGTCAAGGTGGATAGGAATTGTCCCTCCAGAAAGGACAGAAGTATGCTGGTGAAATATGGCTGTCCTTCAGAGGCTTTGGGGGCTCAAGTGAGGTAAGGTGGAGGGGGTACTTCCAGGGTCAGGGCTACCAGAAAGGCTTTGGCCAGGCTAGGGGCCAGGGAGCTCATGGCAGGGGGATGGGGACGTGGCCCCACTCAGGGCAGGGCTCCCCATTCAGGACAGAGTGTCCTCAGAGGAACTTCTGGAATGGGTCCCCCTGGCCTTGGATCAAAATTAGGTCAGATCTGGGACTTTCTGAGGAATTTTCCCTTCCCTGCCCTCCTTCATTTTCCAACCCATCTGAGGAACTTCCCACCCTTAACCTCTTCTCAGCTTTGACTTCCGTGTAGTCTTCTGCAGAGTGGGCTCTAAGCATAGGGAAGGGTCTCCTTCCTGAGCAGGATGCACTGCTCCTCATATTCCAGTGTCTGGAAAGACCCCGGTTAATGCTTCCTGCCCTGGGGAATAGTGTCGCCCTCTTGTGTCTCTTCAATGAGGGGATCACTTCCCACACCTGCCGTCCTCAGGGCAACTTCTCAAGAGGGGCTTGGACCTAGTAAAAGAACCAGAAGTGAAGACTTGGGATGGGCCAGGCCTGTTGCAGGCATTCTGAGGTCTCTGGGGGTGCAGGTGTATGTGGGTGAGGCAGGGGATGTCACAGCTTTGCTATCTGGTTTCTTTTTGTCAGTATGGGTTAGGGTATTGGGGGGATTTGGGGATTGTTCTGCACTAGCTGGAGCCCCTTAGAAAGGGGATTGGGGGCCCTATGGGGGAGGGCATGCTGGCCTTAGTCACATGCCAGGCAGATGTTCCAGATTGAGCTGGGTCCAGCTGCCTCTAGTTTCCTCCCTCACTTTGAAGGGGGTGGAAAACAAGGCCTCTCTTTCTGTCTTGGGCAGCTACCAGGACCTGAAGTGGGGGTGGGGGACCCCTGATCCCCAGTCTTGGCCCAACCCTGGAGGAGTGCCTTCCTGGGGGGTTGGAAATGGAGGCAGACCTCAGATCCCGCATCCTGTCACCTCCTGGACACAGGAGGGCTACGAGCCACTGTGCCATGAATATGCCACCAAATGGAGCAGAGCCAGGCCTGGGAGAGCCAAGTGGTTCTGGCAGCCCTATGGCAGAGCCACATGGTCATCCACACATCCATGCAATCACAGACAGTCACTCAGTTATAGACACGCAGCCCAAAGCGGACACAACTGCATGTGGTCACATCACTTGCCCACCATACCATACCTGGCTACACACACACACACACACACACACACACGTGTGCTTATTTGCTCATGGAGTTGTCTCCCAGCCACATTTCCACATCCTCCACATGTTCAGAGCCATGGCCACACATGCTGTTAACAGCTTCTGTCTCAACCGCTTTGTCACCTGTAGCCACACTACCGTCCTGTGTACACAGGCCTATCCTTACACAGTAATACACATAGTTACATGTGGACATAACAAAGGCATCACACGAGTGTAGCTGTACTGGGTACATCTATGCCACTTCTCATACCCCTATCCCAGCTCATCAGAGATTCAAGAGAACGTTGAGGGACAAGCAGCCTTGAAGCGGGGGAAGGAATAGAAAAGAAGGAATAGAAGAAGTCACAAGTTCCATGTACAGACACACACCCTGAGAGGTCTGGGTGTGTAGTTGGGATGAACAGGTAGCATCAAGTTCAACTCATTGCATAGACAGTGACCCTGAGGCCTAGTGAATGCTGGTAGCTGGCTACCTCATCTGCCAAAGTGGGGGATGCTCCAGGGCCAAAACCAACTCTGGGCAGACTCTGAGGTCTGACCCTATTTACCCCAGGCCAATCCCCAGGGCCAGGCTGATCAGAAAGCTCCTGGCTGAACCCTCCTAACAAAATTCCAGCCATCTCCCATCTCTCCAGCTCGAGCTGAGCTTAGTGTCCATGAGAGAGGGGCCAGGACGCGCCGTGGGCAGGGCCTGCGCCTGGGCGGGAGGAACATTCCTGTATCAAGTCCTCCTGAGCATGTGAGGACTGGGCCACCCCGCCCTGCCCGCCTGCCCGCTGACTCAGGCCTCCAAGAGCCAAGCCCTCAAAG
Source organism: Geosciurus inauris (assembly GCA_004024805.1). Lineage (NCBI taxonomy): Eukaryota > Metazoa > Chordata > Mammalia > Rodentia > Sciuridae > Geosciurus > Geosciurus inauris. The sequence continues at coordinate 19,751 of PVHX01023417.1, forward strand.
CTCCCCCACCCACGCCAACCTGCTTCCCCACCATGGAGGGCTGGGACCAGAGGAGATGGTGAGTCCTGGCAAGAAGACTGTGGGGGAAAATCAAAATTCACCTCCCCCAGACAGAGCTCAGAAGGGCTGATTGTGATACCCAGCCATGTGGTTCAATGCAGTTTAACACAAACCTTTTTCTTTTGGTTTGGTTTGGTTAGTCAAACCTCAAGCCCGTAGTGGTCTGGTCTGCATAAAAAGCAAAAAAGCCTTGTCTCATGTAGCTGTGGCCTCCTGTGCCCACACACCAGCCCTGGTCAGCATCTCCATTCCATTTCACAGAGAAAGACTTGGCCAGAGGGAGAATGGCACCTTCTAGGATCACACTGCAAGGCTGAGTAGCTCTCTGGCTCGGTTCCTTAAAGCTGCGTTGACGAATTAATTGGCAGATCCTGTGCTCCAGAGGTCTGAAAGATTGAGAGGCTGGTGAACCAACTGTTAAAATGTGAAGGGGTGTTGGAGGGTAGGGCACGTCTCAGCAGTCCCCAGGGAGAAAAGACTGAGACAGCACTGCATGGTGACATCCACAGTGACTCAAGAGCTCCATTTACAAAGGAACATGTGTGAGGAGCAGAACTTCATTTTTCTAGTCTGCTCTAAATTTCTCTTTTGCTCCCCACCCCACCTACACATGGTAGAAAAGTAATCTCAAATAATTGGGGGAGGCCTCCTTTCCCCCCGGTTGCATGTAAGTTTTAGGGATGGCACGCGTGGAGACCTTAGGAAGGCCCTCTGACTTTGACTTTCAGAAACTGAATCCCATATGTTCAAATTTGCCTTCACTCCACATGAAAGAGTTGTTTACCACTCAACAATATCTTTTCTCGTAGATATTTAATTAAAATTTATTGAGTTTGATTTTGACTTTTTTTTTCTTTTTCCTTTTCTTTTTCACCCCACCCTCCACCCCCAGCTGCAAATGTTACAGGATGCTTCTTGCAGAGCTGGACCTTGGCACTGGCCCTGTGGTGTGGTCCTGGGCCCTCTGATCATCTTCCCTCTTGGCAAAGGTCCCTCCTGAGGCCTGTGGTCTCCTCTGTGGCTTGTGGTCATGATTCCACAGCTACCACCTCACAAGCACAGGGAGCTCTGGGCTGCTTAGACACCCTGAATAACCCCTTGTCATCTGGCATCTGTCTGCATCTTTGGGGTTCTACCCCAAAAGATGGGTAGAAGTCCCATTGTTCCTGGATCCTCTGACCTCTCTGGGGTTCCTGTAGTCCCCCATTGCAGCCCCTAGTGGGCCTTTGGATGGCTATTATTTCACAATCCCCCTGTGTGCAAGAGATTATGAACATCATTTTACAGGATAGGAAGCAGAGCCCAGTGAGGGAGAGGGAGCGGCTAAGGATGGGTTGAGACAGTACCCAGGCTGAGAGGCAAATGGCCAATATCTGGGGCAGGAATTGGAAGCTGGCTGGAGTGTGGAGGCCCCTGGAGCCTCTTCTGGGCTGACCCAAACCCCCTTGTTGTTTGGCAGGAGAGCTCTGGGTGGGAGTGGTGTGAGGCTCCACCAATAACTCTGCTCCTTGGTCTCCACTGCAGAGCCAGGACCACAGAGTGGCTGAGCCAAGTGCTAATCCTCCCAAGTGCACTTGCTACAGGGATGTTTTTAACTGCTCATGCGTCTGTGTGCCCATTTGTATCATGGAGGTCCACGTGGTTGTTGAGAGGGTTCCCTGACCGAATTGCATCAGCTGGGTGGTACCCACACAGCAAGTGCTCAGCGAGGAGTAGCTGGGATTATCAGAACTAGAACAGCCCTGGAGAGAGGTGGGGCCAAGAACCTTGGCACCCCTAGAAGGCTGCAAATGGTAGATGGTGGGCTGGGCTGGGGCCTTGGATTCTGTCCCATGTTGCCACAGTCTCTATGAGGAACAACTTCCTTGGAGCCTCCTTGCTGTCATGGGATTTATTGGTCTGGGTGGGAGGGCCCATAGGGCCACTGGCTGTCATATATTACCAATGCATGGCCCAGGAGCTAAGAGATCCAGGCTCACACCCCAGGCCTTCCATTAATGGAATCACTAGGTGATCTAAGGCAAGGTCACGGCTCAGCCTTAGTTCCCCCAACACCACTCCAGTGATGGTGATCACTTGTGACCAGGCTCATGAGTGTGAGCACTTTCTCTGCCCCAGGTGTGCAGCATTCTCAAAGCCAGAGAGGCTAGCCAGGGGGGTGGGCCTAAGGATACAATTGCTGCCAGGATTTCAGTCTTGCTGTGTGCTGGGCCTGGGGCAAAGTGCCTGCCATGAGTTATCTCATCGCCTACGTCTGTCTAGAAAGTAAGAATCCCTACGGCTAACATTCTCCGCAGACAGTGGCTCAGAGGTCCTGAGTCAGGCAAGCATGTAAGATTTTGCAGCTGCCCTGGGCAGGCCCAGGCCAAGATCTGCCAGCACCAGAGCCATGCCCTTACCAAGGCTGGTGGAACCGGGTGAGACTTGGGCCACTGTCCTGCCTCAGAGTGAAAACAGGGGTTCTGAGAATAGAGAAGAATGGGGAAGGAGAGGGACAGGTGGCCACAGGATAGGTGGGGGTGGGTGGCAGGTATTGGGTGGAGGTGACTATGCCCTCATATCAGTAGGTGGAAGGGCAGAGAGCTTGGCCCGCCGAGAGTGCTGAGCAAATATTTGTTGAGTAATAATTTTCTTTTCTTTTTAGTACTGGGGATGGAACCCAGGAGGATTTTACCACTGAGCTACCTCCCCAGTCCTTCTATTTATTTATTTTTTTATTTTTATTTTTATTTTTTTAAATGTTTATTTTTTTAATTGTAGGTGACAGAATATCTTTATTTTTGATTTTTATGTGGTGCTGAGGATCGAACCCAGTGCCTTATGCGTGCTAGGCGAGCACGCTACCACTGCGCCATAATCCCAGCCCCTTATTTTTATTTTTTAGTTATACATGGACACAGTGTCTTTATTTTGTTTACTTACTTTTATGTGGTGCTGAGGGTCGAACCCAGTGCCTCACATATGCAAGGCAAGTGCTCTGCCACTGACCCACAACCTCAGCCCCTCCCCAGTCCTTTTAATTAAAAAAAAATTGGGGGGGGGTACCGGGGATTGAACTCAGGGGCACTCAACCACTGAGCCGCATCCCCAGCCCTATTTTGTGTTTTATGTAGAGACAGGGTCTCACTGAGTCGCTTAGCACCTTGCCGTTGCTGAGGCTGGCTTTTTTTTTTTTTTAATATTTATTTTTTAGTTGTAAGCAAACAGAATATCTTTATTTTTTATTTTTATGTGGTGCTGAGGATCGAACCCAGTGCATCATGCGTGCTAAGCGGGCACGCTACCACTGCGCCATAACCTCAGCTGAGGCTGGGTTTGAACTCGTGATTCTCCTGTCTCAGCCTCCCTAAGTGCTGGGATTACAGGTGTGCGCCACAGCGCCCGACTAAGTTTTGAAAATTTTAAGATAGGGTCTCACTAAGTTGCTGAGGGTCTTGCTAAGTAGCCGAAGCTGACCTTGAACTTGCAATCTTCCTGCCTCAGCCTCTGGAGCCACTGGGATTACAGGTATGTGCCACCATACCTGGTTGAGTGACCATTTTCGCTAGGGTCTCAGACTGAAGTGGGAAAGCAAGCTCTAGGAGGGGGCTGGACAAGGGGAGGGCAGACACAGGACTCCGGTCTCTATGAAGAATTATTAGGAGCATCTTTTCTCCAGTGACCAAGATGGGGGCAGTGAGAACCCTTAGGAAATGCTGATCGGGGTTTTGTGAGTGCTGGGGCTGAGCTAGAGAGGGGAGAAGGGCTCTGGCTCTGGGGCTTCCATGGGAGTAAGGGGCAGGCAGAGGTGCAGCGATGGAGTCTGTGCTTGTGCCTGGTACCTGGAGTATGTGCATTCTGTGTGGTTGCTGTCAGTGTGTCCACCTGCATGTATGTCCCTGCAGTGACATTTGGAGCCTGTTGTCATTTGACAGCACAAGCATATCCTTGGGTTTCCCAGCCTGGAAAAGGCAACACCTCTCAGCCTGGAGCTCAGGCCCAGCCTTGGAATAATGCTTAATTTTTTTCTTTCTCTCACACTCCACACTACATTCATAAGCAAAGCCTGTTAGTGCCTCAAAACAGATCCCAAACTAGGTGCATACCTGTAATCTCAGCAACATGGGAGGCTGAGGCAGGAGGATCACAAGTTTGAGGCCAGCCTCAGCAACTTACTGAGGCCCTAAGCAACTTAGCAAAACCCTGTCTCAAAATAAAAAATAAAAAGGGCTGAGGGTGTAGCTCGGGGATAGAGTGCCCCTGGGTTCAATTCCTGGCTAGAGAGAAGCTAGAGGAGAGAGAGAGAGAGATCCCAAATCTGACACTCTCACCACTGGGGCACAAGCTGCCACTATGCTTGCCTGGTCTAGTGCAGAAACCCCTAAACTGCTCTTCTGCTCTTTCCTATCTGCTGGTGGTCCAATAGGACCTTTTGTTTTGGTACTAGGGATTGAACTCAGGGGCACTATACCACTGAGCTATGTCCCCAGTCCTTTCTTTTCTTTCTTTTTATTTCACTTTTTGAGACATGGTCTCAATTGTGGAGGCTGGCCTTGAATTCGCCATCCTCCTGTTTCAGTCTTCTGATTAGCTGGACTTATGGCTGTGCGCCACCGTGTCCAGTCAGTGTGGTCTTTTAAAATCATATTCTAAATCAGACCGTGTTTCTCCATACTTTGGATAGATTCAACTCCTTCCTCAGCCCACAAGGTCCTGATCTGATCTCACCTTAGACCCCTCCTCTCTTTGGTCTTGGAACTCCAAACAGGCTTGTCTGCTTGCTGTTTCCTCTTCCATGTTTGCTAACATCTCAAGAACTTTGCTTGAGATGTCCCCTGTCTAGAATATTCTTCCTCCCAGAGAGACATGTAATTTGCACCTCAGTCAACTCAAGTCTCTGCTTAAATGTCACTTGGAGAACTCTCCCTTGACCATCTTATCTAAGGAGTCTTCCTAGTCCCTCAGTCCCCTCACCCTGACTTATTTTTATTCATTTCTCTTATTGCTAATTGCCAATTACATACATGTGTATATTTTTAACATCTTATGGAAAGTTTCAAACAGATATAAAAACAGAGAAACACATAACAGGTCTCTGTGTGCCCATTCCCCAGTTCCAGTAATAATACTGGACTGATATTTTATTCCCCCATATCCCTTGTTTTCCAGAAAACTCCAGACATCACCTGATATTATCTGCATATACTTCAGTACAAATTTTATTATTTTTATTTTTGGTACTAGGGGTTGAACGTAGGGGCACTTAACTACTGAGCCACACCCCCAGCCCTTTTTATTTTTTATTTTGAGACAGGATCTTGCTAAGTTGTTTGGAGCCTTGCCAAGTTGCTCAGGCTGGGCTTGAACTTGTGATTCTCCTGCCTCAGCCTCCCAAGCATACAAAGGTGATTGTTTTAGATCTGTTCCTGGAGAGCTGCCGTCAGGGGAGCTGGCATTTGTGTTTTGCTCACTGCTGTATTCCCAGAGCCTGGCTCATAGCAGGTGACTCCATGAGTGTGTGGCTCTGTCTGCACTCTCTAGGATTGTGCGTGTGCAGGTCTGGTCTGCATGCCTGCTGCAGGGTGCCTGGGCCTGCAGATGCTGTGTGCTCAGCTGCATGTGGCAGTGCAGTGCAAATGTGTGCCTGTGCACGTGGGTTGCTACAGCAGCTGGTGGCTGAATGGATGCCTCCTTCCTGACGTCATCTCCCCCCTCCCCTCCACACCCAGTGACTCACTCCAGGGAGTAGTTCCCTTTTCCTCAGCCAGGCCTGGGGAGGGAGGGAGGTGTGCACTGGCTCTTCTCAGCCCTCTAGAGGCCCAGAGAGCTCTTCTCTGTGCTGTCCTTCCGTGGCTACCCCGAGGCCATGCTGTCCCCATCAGCTGAGGGGCAGCCTCTCCTCCCTGGCACTGAAGCAGCTGGGCCAGCATCAGTTGGGTGCACTGGGGATTGAACTCAGGGGCACTCCACCACTGAAGCACATCCCCAGCCCTATTTTGTGTTTTATGTAGA
>PVHX01023418.1:0-25798 GCA_004024805.1 Geosciurus inauris
GTTTACTCCAATGCTATGCTTTCTTACATTGAATCTCAGAGCATCCCTCTGCTGCCAGCCTCTTGCAGAGAGAGAGTCTTGTGAGAACCACTTGATCTATTTCCATTGGCAGCTCTCTAAGCCTTAGAAACAAGTCCAGGAGAGTCTGGTCACAGGACCGTCCACTGAGTCAATCATCCCCTGCCAAGCAGTCTCCTTCCTGGATTCCCTTGCTTCTCAGTCAGCCACCCTTCCTTTGAGACCAGCACATTTGTCACAGGGTGTGTCTTTTTGTGGCTTTAATTTCATTTAAACAAGTATGAGTTCAACATCAGTCAGCAAGATATGCATATGCCATCTTTGATAAGGAGCTCCCTCTGAAATGTCTCTGCTCCTTATCCAACACTAACATAGAGGTGACAAGGTCCTCAAAGTGTCCAGGATAGCCATATACTCCTAAAAATTCCCCAAGTCTAACCTCAGCTTAACAATTCTGCTCTCTGAAAGTGTAGATGAACTGTCTGAACCCAGACAACTCTAGAAAGACTTCCAGTGAGTCAAAATTTCACACTCAGCTGAACTGGGGTGGCTCTAGGGTTTTCAGGTAGTTTTGAGACCCCAGAAAAGTGAAAATTTCCCACCTTCTAAAACAAATCCTTAACACAGTACTGACTCAGACCAGCCTTGTGTGTATCCAAGACTAGCCACAGGCTTAGGGGCACAGGACATAGGAGGAAGAGTTGGATGGGGAAGAAGAAGAGGGATGTGAGATTTCTAGAGTGAGCCAAAGAGCCACTATGACTTAGAGGGATTGCTTTCTTCCTGTCTCCCTCTCCAGTCGGTCAAGATCTGACCTTGGCCAATTGCTAAGACCTTGCCCATGGACAGTCACTGATTAAACAAGTTGAGCAGAGATAAGGCACAGCTGTCCCAGCCAAGTTTTTCCTTCCTTGCCTTATAGAAGAAGGACAGACAAGAAGAGCCAAGGAACAAACAAAGATTTACTTCCTATTGTAGTTTCCAGCCAACTCTCAACTGTCAGCTTTGCTATCTGGTTATGAATATTAAAAAGGAAAGGATAGAATCAGCAAGTGTGGGTAGTTTGTGATAAATCACCATACCTTGGCTTATATTGATTAATTGCATTTCATTATTCAGACAGGTGATGGGCATTTGTGTTGTTCCCACTTCCTGGAGACTATCAGCCGCCAGATCTTCCAAACACTTAGGTAGGAAACCAGTAGCAATTCAAGACAGTGAATGATAGGTTGCTAAATGTTTTGTTTTATTGTTTTTCTTATAATCATCTCTAATTCAGATAACCCTGGATCTTCATCTGGAGGCAAGAAAGCAAAACAAGTTTTCCTCTAAGGAGGAAAATGGTATAGATCAGGAAAAGCACACAACATTTCATGCCATGTACCTTTGCTATTGCTGTTAGACCTGAAGTTCGTGGCTTCTCCCCTCCCTGGCCCCTTCCGTCTTCCCTTCACTGTCTCTTTGCCTGTCCAATTCATGCTCAGACTCTATGTTCTCCAGGAGTCTCCCATGACACCACAGGCGAGGGCAGGTGCTGCTCGTCTGTGCTCAGTTGTTTCCTGTGCACATCACCACTACTGTGCTGACCCATCGTGTTGAAGTTGCCTGAGCATGTGTCTCCCAAGAAGAGAAGGCTGGAAAAGAGTAGGATTGTATCTTAGATTCTAAACCCATGTCTGGCACATGGAAGGTATTAAGTCCACATTGAATTGAACTGAAAGGATATTTAACATATTGCTGTTTTAGCATCTTCTTTATTCTTCTGTATGTTACCAAATAACTTATAGTAATATGACTCACAGTGATGATGCTAAGTTAAGTGCATCTCAGAGTTGTTCTAAGCCCGCCTGGTGACTATTTGCATCATTGTAATCTAGCAGTAGTACTTTCTTGTCCTTTTTTTGAGGTACTCCTTGCATGGCTATTCCAGAAGGAAGTATCCTTTGATAAGTCATCACACGCTCTACTGAATTTCTCCTGAGCCAAAGGCAGGTATTTATATTCTGGGAATGCAGTCTTCCTGGATGATGGGACCAACCTGTGCCTTCTCACCAACCCTTAGATGCACACTTCCACATGTGGGTAGGTTCATGCACAGGAGTGTGCCCAATTGCAGATGGTTGCCGAGTTTAGCCTTGAAAAACCTATATGAAGCTTTTCAAAATCATAAAGACCCTGGGAGGATTTCAAATACATAGACTTATTTTACTTGCACTTAAAAGTATTAGTTTATCTTCCTTTCAAAATTGTCAATGTCAAACTTCAAGGCCTGAGCCTGTTCAGGTGTCTCCCAGTGAGGTTCTTTTTGCCTTCCAAGCTTTCCAAAATCAAAGACAACCCTACAAAGGTAGCGAAGTTTTGCTGTTGACACTCTGGTGGATCTCTGTGAACCTTACCAATTCCCTGCATTTGGGTTGAACTGTTAGCCCTGACTACACGACACTCTCCTCATTCTGTAAAGTGTGCATAGGATGTGGTACTGCTAACTTCCTCAAATGCATTCTTGAAAAACCTATGTGAAGCTATAAAGGCAGCAAGTTATAAAGTTATAAAGGCAGCAAGAAGTCTTGGAAAATCCTCCAGATTAAGAGTCAGGGGGTCTGGGGAAGGCATCAAATACTTTAGAGAAAGAAGTGGTACATGAGTAGGTAAATTGGCAAGCAGGTATACAGTAAGTACATAGGTAAGTAGGCAGATGGATAAGTAGGTAAGTAAGGAGAAAAATAGGATTTCCCTACCAAACTTCTATACTGGGACTCAGTTTTCAGTTCTCTAAAATGAGAGGGTCTGGAGTCTGCAATGGGCTCAGTTCTGCTTTGCCCCTGGAGTCAAGTAACCTGTAACCAGCTTTCCTTCTCTGTCACCTTCCTGACATCCTTTCCATGGATCTTTTCAAGGTGACTCTAGACCTGCCAAGGTGTGCTTTCTTAAATTCCAGATCTTTATTGCCCTGGAATTCTAAGCTCTCCTCAGTTTATGGCTCCTTCCGCCATGGTGGCCAGTCACCTTTTAACCTTTAAATGTTTTCTTCATGTTAACAAGTACCAAAGAAAGGCACCTGACTTCCGTGTTTCCTGTGGCAAGTGGTTCTGAAGTGACCTGAAAAGTCAGTGCAGTTTCCTGAAGTCCTGCACACCCCAACCCAAAGCTGCAGAGTCCCTGGCTGCCCTGGCTCAGTCATCTGTTCACAATTGAATCGGTCCTCATATCAATACAGGCTTTCCTTTCACAGCCAGGATAAGCTGGTACAGCCTTTCCTAAACACCTCCAGCCTGAGAACGGCTGTCATGGGTATCTCCTCACATCAATGGTTTTCTCTTTAATATTTATTAACACAAAAGTATTTTCCTCTCCCCCACTTGAAATGTATATATTCATTCATTAAAACGCATTGACGTTGCTGAAGTAATGGCCTGTCGACAGATTTATAGCAGGAACTAGCTCACTGCCTGCAGGCCCATGCATTTTAATATAATTAAAAGGCTTCTGTTTGGAATCTTAGCTAATTAATATTCATGTTTTCCTCCTTCCACCTGCCATTCCTGAGTTGCTGTCTTTTAGCAGATTGATTGTAGTCCAATTAATGCCACCACTAGGCAAAGCCAGGCAGGAGGGGGAAGGTAAGGGGACTGCCATGGTAGCACTGACTTTTATATGAAAAAAGGGTACTTTAACTAATGGAAATCTTTTCCTGGCTTATGAAGGAAGTTGAGGTAGATGCTTCATAAATTTGGTAGGAATGGAAATTGAACAGGGAGGGTGGGTTAAGTTGCTCACACTAAAAATTTACTAATCTTAGAGCTTTCACAAGTTTTGTTTGTGCCAGAAATCACAGAACAGAACTTGAGAAAGCAGGTAATAGATTTTTTTTTAATAAAGAAGGAAATAAAACTAAAAGTGGAAAAACCATTCACATTGCCATTCATACAAATGAATGACTCACCCACATGGAACTTGGAAAGCCAATCAGATTGCTAGGGATAGTCACACAGTCATTATCTTACCCTGTTTCCTCCTGCTGTAAAAACATACTGCAGACTGGGAAATTAGTAAATGGCATAAATTTATCTCCCACCATTCTACAGGCTGGGAAGTTCAAGGTCAAGGCATAGATAGCTTCAGCATCTAGCGAGGGCTGCTATCTGTTTCCAAGATGGTGCCTCATTGTTGTTCCCCCATGAGGGACAAATACTGTGTCCTCAAATGGATGAAGACCCAGAAGAGCCAAATTTGCTCCCTCCAATCATAAGGACACTAATTCCATTCATGAGAGCAGAGCCCCCATGACCTAACCACTACCTAAATGCCCCACCTCTTACTATTATTGCATTGGGGCTTAGATTTCAATATGAATTTTGGAGAGACATAGCATTCAAACAACAGCAGTCTCTTATTTTTCTTTGTCTTATAATGGAAATTGTATTGGCTTAATAGCAAACACTAAAGGAGAAGGAGGACATAGGCTAGTGATGAGAATATTCACAAATAAACTTTCCTCAGATATGTGAAAGCCTGTCATAGAGATTTGAGATCTATTCAACTTCCAGTGATAGAAATAGAAATCATGGCAACATTGGTGATCAACATAGCCATGAACCTGCACTTGAGAGAAATCTAGGTTGAGCAAAGCAGAAATGTCTTCGGGGATCTGCCTTTCCCACAAGTTGCCCTTCCCTATCATGGGTGTCTTGAGAACATGTTGCAGGGAGCGAGAGCTACTTGACAGTCACCAAGAGCAACACTTCATATTTAGGCTAGCTGACTTTGGCCAGGTTCTGTCAACACTTGGAGTCTTATCCATAAAATGGGATAACAATATCTCCATCAGGGACCATTGTGAGTACTCAATGAGAGGAAGCCTTCAAGTGCCAAATGTGAGGCTCAGTCAATATCAATTTCACTCACATGTCCCCTGTGGAATGAGGTGCAGAAGTGACAGTTATTCTATGCGGTACTGAAGAACATTTTTCCAGAAGAAAGAAAAGAAGATGGGGAGATGAAGAACTCACTGTCTTGGCCACAAAAATGCATAATAAGTGAAAAAGCCAAAATGGATTTTATTACATCTCTAAGCCTATCCTGCCCAGTGCACTGGGTATTAATCATGGAACAAAGAGGGGTTACAGAAGCAAGATAAAAATAAACCAAAAGCACCGGATTTATGCAAAAGGTACATGTAGTTTGTCCTGTTGATGAGTCACTGGTCTGAACAATCCATTTAGGTTTGTCAGGAAGTCCATGGACAATTAAGCTGGAGCTTAATTGTCCTTCCACTGCGGTCACGTCCATTGTGAGCTGGGGGCTCTTTGTTTTCAAAATCTCCAGAAGATCCCAGTCCTCCAGGATGAGATCATGTAGGAACTATATGACTGACCTATCCAACCACAATGCCTTTTTACAGTTTACAGCCATCAAACTCCCCCTCATCCCTCAGGCCAGCTCAAGTGTTCCTTCTTCTGGGATGTTATCCTTACCACCCTGGTCAGAAATAATGGCTCCTATCTTTGGGCCCTGCTTTACAAACATCTAAAAGTCCCTCTCCCCCAGTGACAGTGATGATGATGTTGGCTGACAGTTATTGAAGACTTTTTAAGAACCAAATGTGACACTCAGTGTTTTATGGGCACTATCTCAGATAATCCCAGGTGGTCCATATTTAAATTCTCTCTATTTTACTGAAGCTAAAAGGAAAGCCTGGCAAATATTGTGAACTTTTTGCTTCCTTTATGCTCATTCACAGTCAATTCCCCCACCTCTTGTTCCGGAAAGCCAATGATCCACTTTCTGTTGTTACAGATTAGTGTTACCTGTTCTTAAACTTCTTGTAAGTGGAGTGCTAGAGTGTGCACGCTTTCATGTCCAGCTTCTTTGATCTGGGATACTGCTTTTGAGATTTCCCCAATGTTGCTGCATGTATTGGTAGTAGTTTCCTTCTTTTTATTGCTGAGAGGTTCTCCACCATATGGACATATCAAAATTTGCCACCTGATAGATGGATATTTGGGCTATTCTGAGTTTGGGACTGTTTTGATATAAGTTTTTGTGAACTATCATCTACATATCTTTGTTTTCATTTCTCTTGAACTAAGATTACTGAGTCATATAAGTGTATGTCATTTTATAATAAACTGCCTAACTGTTTTCCATGTTGGTTGCATAAGAGAATTGCACATTCTCACTAGCAATGTATGATAGTTTCAGTGGCTCCACATTCTTGCCAACACTTGATGTGGTCTTTTTTTTTTTTTTTTTTTTTAATCCCTGATAGAGATGTAGTGAAATGTCACTGTGGTTTTAATTCCTTTTCCTGATAGGAAATGATAATATTGAGTAATATGACAATGATATTGGCTACTTACATGTCCTCTTTCGTGAAGTTGTTTAAAATATTTGCTGTTTTAATGGATTGTTTTTATTCTTATTAGCAAGCTATAAGGATCCTTTAAATATTCCAGGTACAAGTCCTTTTCTGACATAAATATTGCAAGTATTCCCTTCCAGCCTATAGTTTGAATTTTTATTTTCAACAGTGCCTTTTCAAGAGAATATTTTATTTTGATAAATTTATCATTTCTCTTTTATGTTTTATATGTCAAAAAACATTTTTGTAATATCTCAAGGCTGCAAAGAATTTTCTCTTTTGTTTTCCCCTAGAAGTTTTATAGTCTTAACTTTTATGTTAAGAACTATATTCTACTTCAAGTGGGTTAATGTTTACAATATAAAGTTAGGGTTCATACTGTTTTTTCCATATAAATATTTAATAGCTCTAGCACCACTTGCATAAAGGCTACTATTTCTCCTATTCAGTTTCCTCAGTTCTTCTGTCAGCTGTATGTGTGGGGGTCTTTATCTGGACTCTATTTTGTTCGTGAACCATCTTTACATGATTACCACACTCTTCTGAATACCACATCTTTGGTGGTAATACTTAAAATCAGATAATGCAAGTCTTTCTATTTTGTTTTACTTTTTCAAAATTGTATATATTTTGCAATATATATGTGTATATACACACACACATATATATACACACACATACACACAATATATATATATATATGTATATGTATATATTGCACACTATTCAGAGTTCTCCAGAGAGACATAACCAATAGGATGTATGCAGATAAATGGAAAAAGATTTATTGTGATGGATTGGTACATATTATTATGGAAGGTAATGAGTCCCACAGACTGCTGTTTGCAAGCTGGAGAAGAAAGAAACCTAATGGTGTGGTCTAAACCTGAAGGCCTGGGTATGAAGGAAGCCAGTTAGTATACATCTCAGTCCAAGTCCAAAGAACAGAGAACCAGGAGTGCCATTGTCCAAGAGCAGGAGACATTGGGTGTCCTGGGCCCAAGCAGAGAGAGCAAACTCACTCTGCCCATCTTTTTGTTTTGTTCAAATCCTCAAAAGATTTGAGGATGCACACTGGTGAGGTTGGTCTGTTACTCATCCTACTGATTACTTACTTCTTTCAGAAATCATTATTTTACCACTTATCTGGGCATTCATTAACCCAATTAAGTTGACACATAAAAATGAACATTACAACCAGCTAGGACTAACATTAAAATGTTGAACAGAAGTTATGAAAACAAACGCTCTTGAGTTGTTTTCAACCTCAAGTGGAAAATATTTTACCATTTCCCATTAAGTTTGATGCTCACTGTGGCTTTTTGTAGATGTCCTATAAATCAGAAGTATAAGAAAATATGCTTCTCTTTCTAGTTGATTGAGAATTTTGATCATGAACAAAGGTTGTATTTCTTCAAATGTTTTTTGCTATTATCGTATTGAACTTATTCTGAAATCTATTCTTCCTAATATTCCTATGGCAACTCTGGCATTCACTCAATTAATGTTTGGATGTTATATATTTTCCTATCTTTTTACTTTTAACATATTTGTGCCTTTATATATATATATATATTTTTTAAATATTTTGTTTTAGTTGTAGATGAACACAATATCTTTATTTATTTTATGTGGTGCTGAGGATCGAACCCAGTGCCTCACGTATGCGAGGCAGGTGCTCAACCGCTGAGCCATAGCCCCAGCCCTTTGTGCCTTTATATTTAATGTATGTTTTTTATAGACAACATAAAGCCAGAACAGGAAGTGTGGGTTCTTACTTATTTATTCATTCTGATAATGTTAATCCTATAGTTGAAGTGTTTAGGAAGTTTACATTTAAAGTGATTATTGGTACGGTTAAGTTTGAACTGACTATCTTGATAGTTGATTGCTTTTTTTCCTTTGACATTTTCTGTTCCTCATTTTCTGCCGTCTTTGGGGTCAAATTAAACACTGTATCTCTTACAATTGGGTCTTCTCTGCTACTGGCTAATTGGTTCTACCTCTCTGTTACTTAGTTTTGAGTTTGCTATAGGGCTTAAAATCTACATTTTCCACTTATCACAGCTTGACTCTAGATGCTTTTATACCACTCACATCACTATTCTTCCATTCCCTCCTTCCCATTCCTTATGCTAGTATATAGTTTACATCTGCATTTATTATAAACTACAGAATGTATTTCTAGTTTTGCTTCAAGCAGTGGATTATTTTTTGAATTAATCTAAAAATATTTTTAAATTTACCCACATATTCATAATCTGTTGAGATCTTTATTTCTTTGTATACCTCTAAACTTCTCCTTCAAAAATGTCTTTTAACTTTTTTTATAGTTCAAATCTCCTGGATACAAATTATTTCAGCTTTTGCCTAAAAGCCATTATTTAATCTCCACTTAATAGAGAATTTTAGTTGGACAGGGTACTTTCTTTTGCTTGAATATTTTTTTAAGTTTTAGCACTTTTTAAATATTTTTATTAGTTGTAGATGAACACAATATATTTTATTTATTTATTTATTTTTATGTGGTTCTGAGGATCAAACACAGTGCCTCATGCATGCAAAGGCAAGCACTCAACCACTGAGCTACAACTCCAGCCCCAAGTTTCAGCACTTTAAAAGGTGGAATTCTACTATTTTCAGATTTGAATTTTTCCAGATGAGAAAACTGTGGCAACACTACCATTGTTTCTCTGTTCATAACATGCTTTCCCTTCTCTAGCTACTTTTAAGATTTTTCTCTAAATCATTACTTTTATAAATTTGGATATGATGTGTTGTAAAGTGGTTTGTTTATGTTTATTCTGCTTGAAGTTCTTAGAATTTCTCAGATATATAGACTTATAGTTTTCATCAAATTTGGAAATTTTCAGTCATTATTTCTTTAGATATTTTTTCTGTCCTCCATCCCTCTGGAAATATAAATATATGTGACTTCATGAAAATGTTTCCAAAGTCACTGAAGTACTATTCTTCAATTTTTCAGTTTGTTTTCCATATGTGCTTCATTTTGGATTGTTTTCATTATTATTTTTTCAAGTTCAGTCTTTTTTCCTACCTACTCTAATCTACTGTTAATTCCAAACAGAGATTTTTCATTTAGATATTTTATTCTTCAAAATTAAAGTTTATTTTCTTTATATATTTCATTTTTAGCATTGATATGTTTACTGGATGTGGCTTATATTTTTCTGCCTTCAGATGATTACTAATTTTTAATTGAATACTGAACTTTATTTGTTTTATGTTGTCAAACGCTGGATTTTGTGGTTTTCCTTTAAAGAGTGTTGAACTTCATTCTGTTAAGAGTTGCATTGCTTGAAGTCAGCTAGGTCTTTTTAAAGATTGTTTTTAAGCTTTACAAAGTGGGTCCTGAGCAGCCCTTACCCAAGGATACATTATTCCACTATTAAGGAATGGCCCCTCCAAGGTTTCCACCAAATGCCCCAACTTTTTAACAAGTACTCTCTATTCCAACTGCTCAGAACTTAGACTCCGTTTGTGAGCTCTGGAAATCTTTCAGCTTATAGCACCTTCGACTGACCTCTTGGGATTTCACCTTTTGTGTGCACAGCTAAGTATTCAGCAGCAGACCAAGTGGGAATTTGGTTGAAAGATGTTGGCTTATTTTCTTGTGACTCCCTCTTCTCCAACAAGGTCTCAATAATTCCAGTTCCTCAGTATTGCTGCTCTCTTTATCTCTGCAACTCAGCAATTCTGCAATGCTCTGAATGAGATCCTCACTTTTGAACTAGGCATAGAAAGTGCCTTCAGTCATAGAGCTGGGCAATCTTAGGCCCACTCATTTGTTTTTCTACTCTCAGCAGTCACAGCTGTAGGTTGCCTGCTTTCCACCATTCAAAACAGTTGCCTCATGTACTCTATGCAGTTTTTTAGTTATTTTTGATGACAGAGGAAATCTGCACACAGTGATTCTGTCATAGTCAGAAGCAGTCATTTGCCCCAATGCATGCTTGTTTGTTTTTCAAGCATGAATGTATTTATTGTTTTGAGCTGGGGACAAAATAGCCCAGGAAAGTTTAAAAGAATTTATTAAATTGAATGAAAATGTTATATATGTCAATGAGTATTGTGTTACATTATTTTGGTTGGTTATAAAAACTCAGTCGATTAAATAAATTTGGAAAGAGGAATCAGGAAAGATAAGGTCACTGGAAAGCCAATTCACAACAGGAAGGACATTTTTGTTAAATATTTTCACATTCTTTGGCATTTCCTTAGGTTGCTTCCAACATCACGTAGGACAGGTGAAATTATTGCTTCCCAATAGTGACTACTTGAGATAACAAAGTTTTATTCTTACTCATGTTATGCATTCATTATGGGTGAATTATAGGTCTGATCCACACCAGCTTCATGCTGTTATTCAGCAGAAGGAGTAGTTTCCTTCTGAGACAGTTTTAAGGAAAAGAGATATGGAAAATTATAAGATGGCCCTTACAACTTCTTATAACTTGAAAACGACAATCTGCCTACCCTGCATTGGCCAAAGCAAGTCACATGGTCACACACTACTTCAATAAACCGAGAATACAAAATTGTCTATAGGCAGGAGAACCACAAAAAGAAACCAAAATATGTTATGTATGCTTATGCATAGTCTTGTGCTGAGATGACCACCAAGGCCATTACCAAAGATAAGGGGAAGCTAGGCCTGCTGATATACGAAGATCTCCAAAGTGTACTAACTGAATGAAGGTAATCTCTGCTGCTAGTGCCCAGAGATACACTGCCAGAGTGTCTGCAGGTTGGGATACACACAGCCACCTCCATCTTAGGATGCTAGCCAGTGCCTGGGGGGCCAGC
Organism: Geosciurus inauris; assembly: GCA_004024805.1. Classification (NCBI taxonomy): domain Eukaryota; kingdom Metazoa; phylum Chordata; class Mammalia; order Rodentia; family Sciuridae; genus Geosciurus; species Geosciurus inauris. The sequence goes on from PVHX01023418.1 coordinate 11,207, forward strand.
CAGATTGCTGCCACCACCATCTCAGGGTGCAGCCTCCTCTGGGGACCCTAGCCGAGACCTGGAGGTTCAGTGTCGCTGTGCCTGAAGGATTGGCTGTGCCTGGAGTCTTCCTGTTGGGAGTGATGGCCACCTTGCAGCTTCTTTTCAGGGTTGCTCCTCCAAGTAAGTACATCCCTGGTGATCTCTCTACAAACCGGAACAGCATTGAGATCTTGGTACTACAATGTGGCCAAGTCTGGGGTATCTGAAGCCCAGATTTGTAGGATAGTGATTGGGTCTGCGTGGACCAGTCTGGGCCTGGAATGTCATGAAGAATCAGAGACAGGACTGAAAAAACATTGAATTCTGAAGCAAACAGTTGTTCAGTTTTCCATTGAGTTTTGTTGTTGTTGTTGTTGTTTTGTTTGTTTTGTTTTTAAATAATATTTTTTCTCTAGCATCTCTACTATTTTGAGGATCAGGTATTTTTCATGCATCAGTGTGTTGAGGACTGTGGCGTACAGGTGGTATTTTGTAGTTTTGATGTATATTCTTATATTTTTAGTTTTTTATTGTATATATTTTTCCTCTCACTTGTCTGTTTTCCCAGATTCTCTATCTTTCCTCCCTCTAACAGTCAGTCTCTGTCAATTCCTTTTTCACTCTTACTATAGATTTTTGCTTCTGATTTCTCTCCTGCTCCTTCATGAACATTGTGTCTTGCACCACTTCTGTTCTCTCATTGTCCTACATTTGGAATTGTGAACCTTTTAGCAAATTTGCTGTGTATAGTGTGGATAGTAATTGAATTCATCATTTCTATTTGTTGTAAGAAAACTGTGGAAGTCTTGATAGGATCTAGTGGGTTTGGGGCTGTGTGTTGTTTGCATTGAGTGCTGTTGATGTTGATCTCCCCCCGTTAAAGGTGAGGTGCTGGCAACCTTCAGCGACACTGTAGGTCTGCAGAGTAGCATTTGTGATGCCTTAGATCCATACTGCTAGTTGAGAAAACACATGAACAACATGAAAAAACAAGAGAATAAAGTGCCTCAAACAAACCAAGATGCTCCAATGACAGAATCCACTGACAACAGGGTAGAAGAAATGTTGGAGGAGAAGTTTAGAATGTACATAGTTAAACTGATCTGCAAAGTAAAGGATAGTATAAGGAGTGAAATCAAAGAAAAAACAAGGAAACGAAAGATCAATAAAGAGTTAGAGATTATGGGAAAAATAAACAAGCAGAGATCTTCAAAATGGAGGAATCAATAAACCAAATTATAAATTCAATAGAAAACATCACCAACAGACTAGACCACTTGGAAGACAGAACCTCACGTAATGAAAACAAATTATATAATCTTGAAAAGAGTTGACCATGGAGAGAAGATATTAAGAAATCATAAACAGACCATCCAAGAATTATGGGATAACATGAAAAGACCAAATTTAAGAGTTATCAGAATAGACGAAGGAGCAGGGATAGAAACCAAAGGAATGCACAATTTTTTTAATGATATAATATCAGAAAATTTTCCAAACCTAAAGAATGAAATAGAAAATCAAATACAAGAGGCTTACAGAACCCCAAATGTACAAAAATTACAGCAGACCCACACCAAGACACATTATAATGAGAATGACTAACATGCAGAATAAAGATAAATCCTAAAGGCCATGAGAAAAAAAAAATTACGTATAAGAGGAAAACAATACAGATCTCAACTGATTTCTCAACCCAGACTCTCAAAGGTAGGAAGACCTGGAATAATATATTTCAATCTCTGAAAGAAAATGGGTGCTAACCGAGAATTTTATATCCAGCAAAACAGTTTCAGATTAGAAGATGAAATAAAAACCTTCCATGATAAACAAAAGTTAAAAAAATTCACAACTAGAAAACCTGAACTACAGAACAATCTCAAGTAAATATTCCATGAGGATGAAATGAGAAAAAAAAAGTGAAAACCAGAAAAGAGAGGAATAACACTAAAGGAACAGTCAATCAAAGGAGAAACTAAGTCAAATTACAAAGAAGAAATAAACCAAAATGACCAGGAACACAAATCATATCTCAATAATAACCTTGAATGTTAATGGCCTAAACTCACAATCAACAATATGTTGTCTCCAAGAGACTCACCTCATAGGCAAAGACACCCACAGACTGAAGGTAAAAGGATGGGGAAAAAACATATAACTTACATGGATCACGTAAACAAGCAGGGGTTTTTATCTTCATATCAGATAAAGTGGACTTCAAGCCAAGGATAATCAGAAGGGACAAAGAAGGACATTTTATACTGCTTAAGGGAATTATCCATCAACAAGACATAACAATCCTAAATATTTATGCCCCAAACAATGAAGCATCTACATACATCAAACAAACCCTTCTCAACTTCAAGAATCAATTAGATAGGGCTGCGGTTATAGCTCAGTGGTAGAGCGCTTGCCTAGCATTGTGAGAGGCACTGGGTTCAATCCTCAGCACTACATAAAAATAAATAATAAATACAATAAAGGTATTGTGTCAATCTACAACTTGAAAAAATTTTTAAAAATAATCAATTAGACCACAACACAATAACACTGGGTGACTTTAACACATCTCTCTCACTACTGGATAGATCTTCCAAACAAACACTAAACAAAGAAACTCTAGATCTAAATAATACAATAAATAATTTAGACTTAACAGACATATATAGAATATTTCATCCATCAATGAGTGAATATACTTTCTTCTCAGCAGCACTTGTGTCCTTCTCTAAAATAGATCGTATCTTATGCCTTAAAGCAACTCTTAGCAAATACAAAAAAAGAAATAATACTCTGCATCCTATCAGATCATGATGTAATGAAATTAGAAATCAATGATAGAATAAAAAATAGAAGTGACAGTAATATCTGGAGACTAAATATTACACTATTAAATGATTAATAAATAACAGAAGAAATCAGAGATGAAATTAAAAAAATACTTACAGGTAAATGAGAATACTGATACAACATATCAAAATCTCTGGGACACTGTGAAGGCAGTGCTAAGGGGAAAGTTCATTGCATTGAGCTCATTCATTAAAAGAATAAAAAGTCAACAAATAAATGACCTAACATGACAACTCAAAGCCCTAGAAAAAGAGGAAAAAATCAACACCAAAACCAGTAGAAGACAGGAAATAATTAAAATCAGAGCTGAAATCAATGAAATTGAAGCAAAAGAAACAATTGAAAAAATTGACAAAACAAGAAGTTGGTTGTTTGAAAAAATAAATAAAATGATAAACTCCTTGCCATGCTAATGAAGAGAAAAAGACAGAAAACTCAAATTACTAAAATATTTGATGAACAAGGAAATATCACAATGGACACAAGCAAAATACAGAAGATAATTAGAAAATATTTTGAAAATTTATACTCCAATAAAATAGAAAACCTTGAAGACATCAGCAAATTTCTAGAGACATATGACCTACGAAAACTGAATCAGGAGGACATACACAATATATAACAGATCAATTACAAGTAATGAAACAGAAAACACAATCAAGAAAAGCCCAGGACCAGAGATTCTCAGTTGAGTTCTGTGAGACCTTCAAAGAAGAATTAACACCAATACTCCTCAAAGTATTCCATGAAATAGAAAAGGAGGGAACCCTTCCAAACTCATTCTATGAGGCTAATATCATCCTAATACCCAAACCAAAGACAGATCAAAGAAAGAAAACTTCAGATAAATATCCCTGATGAACAAAGATGCAAATATTCTCAATAAAATTCTGGCAAATCACATATAAAAACACATTAAAAAGATAGTTCACCACGATCAAGTATGGTTCATCGCAGAGATGCAAGGTTGGTTCAACATACGGAAATCAATAAACATAATTCATCACATCAATAGACTTAAAAACAAGAATCATATGATCATCTCAATAGATGCAGAAAAAGCACTTGCCAAAATACAGCACTCCTTCATGTTCAAAACACTAAAGAAACTAGGGATAATAGGAACATACCTCAACACTGTGAAAACTATATATTCTAAACCCAAGGGCAACATCATTCTATGTGGAGAAAAACTGAAAGCATTCCTTCTAAAAACTGGAACAAGAAAAGTATTCCCTCTTTCACCACTCTATTCAACATCATCCCTGAAACTCTAGCCAGAGCAATTAGGAGAAAGAAATTAAAGGAATATGAATAGGAAAAGAAGAACTCAAGCTATCATTATTTGTCAATGATATGGTTCTATATTTAGAAGAGCCAAAAAATTCCACCAGAAAACTTCTAAAACCCATAAATGAATTCAGCAAAGTAGCAGGTTATAAAATCAACACCCATAAATCAAATGCGTTCCTATACATCAGTGACAAATCTACTGAGAGAGAAATTAGGAAAACTACTTCATTCACAATAGCTTCAAAAAAATAAAATAAAATACTTGGGAATCAATCTAACAAAAGAGGTAAAAGACTTCTACAATGAAAATTACAGAACACTAAAGAAAGAAATTGAAGAAGACCTTAGAAGATAGAAAAACCTCCCATGCTTTTAGATAGGCACAAACAATATTGTCAAAATGGCCATACTACCAAAAGCATTATACAGATATAACGCAATTCCAGTTAAAATCCCAACAACATTCTTCATAGAACTAGCAAAAGCAATCATGAAATTCATTTGGAAAAATAAAAATCCCAGAATAGTCAAAGAAATCCTTAGCAAGAAAAGTAAAGGAGGAGGCATCACAAAACCAGACCTTAAACTATACTACAGAGTCAATAGTAACAAAAACAGCATGGTATTGGCACCAAAACAGACATATAGACCAATAGTACAAAACAGAAAACATAGAGACAAACCCACATAAATACAGCTATTTCATACTTGGCAAAGGCACCAAAAATTTTACTGGAGAAAAGATAGCCTAGTCAATAAATGGTGCTGGGAAAATTGGAAATACATATGTAACAAAAAGAAATCAAACACCTACTTCTCACCCTGCATGAAACTCAACTCAGAGTATATCAAAGACTTAGGCACTCGACCAGAAACCCTGCACCTAATAGAAGAAAAAGTAGGCCCAAATCTTCACCATGTGAGCTTAGGATCTGACTTCCTTAAAGAGACTTCTAAAGTATAAGAAATAAAATCAAGAATCAATAAATGGGATTGATTCAAACTAAAAAAGATTCTTCTCAGTAATGGAAACAAGCATAAGAGCCTAGAGAATGAGAAAATCTTTACCACACACACCTCAGATAGAGCACTAATATCCAGGATCTATAAAGAATTCAAAAAACTTAACACCAAAAACACAAATAACCCAATCAATAAATGGGCTAAGAAATTGAACAGATACTTCACAGAAGAAGAAATACAGTCAATCAACAAATATATCAAAAATGTTCAACATCTTTAGCAATTAGAGGAATGCAAATCAAAACTACTCTAAGATTTCATCTCACTCCATTCAGAATGGCAATTATCAAGAATATAAACAACAATAAATGTTGGAGAGGTTGTGGGGGAAGAGGTACACTCATACATTGCTGGTGGGAATGCAAATTGGTACAAACATTATAGAATGTGGTATGGAGAAAGTGGTATGGAAAACTCAGATTGGACCCACCATTGGAACTACCTATCCCATTTCTTGGTTTATACCCAAAGGACTTAAAATCAGCACATTACACTGATGCAGCCACATCTATGTTTATAGCAGCTCAATTCGCAATAGCTAAATTATGAACCAACCTAAGTGCCCTTCAACAGATGAGTGGATAAAAAAATGTGGTGTATGTATATACAATGGAATATTACTCAGCCTTAAGAAGAATGAAATTATGGTATTTGCCAGTAAATGGAAGAAGCTGGAGAATATCATGATAAGTGAAATAAGTCAATCCCAAAAAACCAAAGGTGAATGTTTTCTCTGATATGTGGATGCTAATTCACGATGCGGGGTGGGGGGACTAGGAAAGAACAGAGTTACTTTAAATTAGGTAGAGGGGGTGAAGATAAGGGAGAGAATATGGGGGTAGGAAGGATAGTAGAATGAATCAGACATTATTACCCTATGTATATATATAACTATACGACCAGTGGGATTCTATATCATGTATAAACAGAAGAATGAGAAATTATACTCCATTATATATGATGTGTCAAAGTGCCTTCTACTGTTATGTATAACTAATTTTAAAAACTTTAAAAATGTATAGGAAATTGATACTTTAAATCAATATTCAGGAAAAATATTTTTCTGGGAAATAATGCTGGAATCAACTATTTAAATTTTTTCAAAGGTGTTCATTATTTTCCTAATGACTTTTAAAGTCACTGTATTAGCATATGCTGAACAGCTTGATATAAGTCAATCAATTTCCCCAAAAATGTTCCAGTGTGTCACAGAGAGTAAGTACAGTGCCACACTACAAAAGGACCACAGTGGAAATCAGAAACTCAATCTGCAGTGAACTCTCAGAGCTACTTCAAGAAGTTCTTCCCCATTTCCAGAGATCTCCCTGATGGAGACACACACAGATACACTCACACACACACACATGAAATTAAACTGTCAAATAACTTTCTCAGTTGGGCACTTTTTATCCCACACAGAGATGTTTAACTCATAATATATCCATGACAGAAATCAAGCAAATTAATGCTTATTTGTGCTATTCTTTCTCTACCAGGTTTTTCTCCCATGAAAACTGCTATTGATGAGCTATTCTATCTCCTAATCTGAAGAGCCATTCTGCAGCATCTACCTCCTGTGCAAGAAAACACAGATACCCATCAGAATGCCAAGAGTCAATCCCATGTCTAAGCCTTATAGTGAACAGAGACCACTTCTCCCAGAATTCCTACTTCACAGTATTCAAGTCATGACACATTCACTCAAGAATAAGGTTGACCCTACTCTGACATAATGAACATATTGATTAAGCAGTTCTCATTTTATGGTGTGAATCAGAAACTTTCAGAGATGTATCTGTGGCTATGTTTTAAAGCTTTTGAAAATTTTTGAGATTCTTCTGCTTAGGAGGGAGGCAGGAAAATGGCCACCCCAAAATGCTCAGATTCTAACCCCTGTCATCTGTCAATATGTTCTGTACAAATTACAAACACAAATTATATTATATGAAAATAAAGTTTGCAAATGGAATTACCATTGCTGTGTAGCTGTACTTAAATAGGAAGATTGTCCTAGATGATCCAAGTCAAGTGGGCCTAATGAAATCAAAAAGTTCTCAAAAATGGAAATAGGAGGCAAAAGAGGAGTCACTGTCAGACTGATGACCAGCCACTGCTGGCCTTGAACATGGACAAGGATTGCCAGCCAAGGAATGTAAGCAGCCTCTCCTCAATGTAATAGGCAAAGAAATTGATGCTTCCTGGAGCCCCCAGAAGAAACACAGTCTCCTGACTCTTTGATTTTAGCCCAGGGTGGAACAGTGAGACCAATGTCAGACTAATGATGTATGGAATGTAAGACAATATATTTTTTGTATTCTTTTACATTTGTAGCAATTTGTTTCAACAACAATGTGAAAGTAATACAATGTGTTTATTCCCCAGTGTTCATGTAGAGCACTGGAGTCTCATACTCAAAATATATATCACTTTTATTAACAAGCTTGGAAGAAAAACCTGGGACATGGACTCCAGAGATACCTGATCATGTAGTACCACTTTCCTTCAAAGTAATTAAATGTTGAAACCCCTTCTGATAATCAAACCACACAATGAACTTCAGAACCTTTAAGAAGACGTCATGTGTTCAATTGGATGTGAAACAAGTTGTTTGAAAGAAAACTTGTCAATCACGCCATGTACAAGTCTTCCATAGTGTTTATCTGCCTTTTACCTGGAGAAATGACACTGTGGTTTTAATATCTTGCCCATACCTCCTGAAACATAGCTCAGGATTATTATTCACTGCAAGTTTGACCAGATGTACTATCTTTCATTTAGAGTGGAATAAGGCAGAGTAAGGAAAATATTATGAAAAATATGTACAAGCTTATTTGGCATAACCCAACAAAATAAGTCTTTTCCCCTCAAAAATCTGTTCAATAATTGATCATATCAATTGTATTAACCACTTCAGGGAAGGAAGTTCTAGAAAGTAAGTACAATAGAACGGATAAGAATATGCCTAGCTCCATCTCCATGCTCATAGTATGTAAGAGTTACTTGTCCCATACCAAATGCCACACATGGCTCCCCTACAAAGCTCTGTGGGTTTGAACTTGTCCGGGGGCATCTCCACTTTGTTCCAATGGCCTCATGAATTGTTTGACTTCTGAAAAATGGTGCTGATGGATAACATGTCTTGAGTCAGAGGGTAGGAGAAAACTGAAAAATAAAACTTGCAAGGCTTTTCTTATTGCTTAGTAGGTCATCCCTACATTCAACAATAAGCATAAGTCCTGCTGGCTTAACGGAGAACTGACCCCAGATGCCACTTTTTATACTACTGTAAGTGCACCACTTCTTTGCTTGTATATACCACAGGAGATTGTCTTTTATTAGCAACCATGAGGCTGAACTACAGTGCATTAATTTTATAAATGAGAAGTTGGCGTCACTATCACAAAAGGTTCAGAGGGAGGCTGAAGAGTGTGACATTGCCATGGCGACCTGCTGTGATGGGAGGACCCGGGGGCACTGGACCACAGGAAACCCATTAGAGAGCTCTCCTCCTGAGACGTCTTGTTGTGTTTTATTCAACCACTTAAGGAATGAGCAGAGCCACAAAGCCAAGGAAGCAATCACTCTTTTCTGACTCTTGCAAAGAATGAAATGGAGTCTCCGGGCTCCTCTACAACCATTTGTACTGACATAACCTCAAGAAAGGCTTCCCCATTTCTGACTGGAAAATTGCATTAGCCAGAGAGAAAAGGCTTATAAATGTCAAGGGATATAGTACTTCATTGTTAGCTTGTTTGCTCCCATTTTAAGTTCCTGTAGTTTTTTTGTTTGTTTGTTTCATCAGTTTGGACAGAAATAAGAGTATGAATTTGGGATTTGGAGAAAAAGTGGCCTGAAGGATGGAAATGGAGATGAAGCAAGACAAGGCAACTTCACCTAGAAGAATTCTGCAGTAATAATATATTCTTTATAAAGACCTGTTATTCCTTATTTGTTGGCAATTACCATTCAAAGACATAGAAATGATTTATTAAGGGGCATAATTAAAAACTAGAAATATATTTGTGAGAAGTCACTAGCTTTTAAGAGAATAAAATCAGAAAAGACTTTGTGAATTTGCTTTGCTGCTGCTTCTGTGCTTTTAACTTTTGGATTTAGTCCTCTGAGTGAGTTTCTATTTCTTTCACATATATATTTTTTTATAGTTAACATTTATAAATGAGAAGAGTTGACAACAATTAATGCTAACCAAGCAGTGTTCCAGGTACTAATATATAACAAAGGAAAACCAAATTGCTCAGACTAAGCTCAGACTTAGCAAAGCAAAGTCATATTAGTTAATATTTTAAATGAGCTGCCTCAGGATGATTTCTCAAGGCCACGTTAAGCAGACATGTTAGGCATTAGCCAATTAATATCACTGATGTCAACAGTAACCATGGTTTGGGTCTATGCTATCACATAGGTTAGGGGAAATTGGTATTGAGTCATTACTTCCAGTAAGACCTGGTTATGTTGTTTGATTTATTGCATGACTACAGGATGTACCTCTAATCTCAGCCAGAAATTTTTTTAAATTCATGTTGGTAAAAAGAGATTTGTGATAAAGAGGCCCAAATTACAATTACTATTATAAAATAGTGCAAAGCTCATAAATCAGATATGATTGGTTATGCATATTTGTACATAAATTTGGAGGTTTAAGTTTCCTTTACAAATTGTTGTGGTATTTTAAAAAAATTTTAAAAATAACATGTATCAAGGAAATTGAATTTTTTTTAGTGATCTAAAGTCACTTTTCCTTTGGAATTTGGAGAAAAAGTACTGTTTTTATATTGTCCATAAAATCATTGTTTTTCTGATTCTTGAAATATAAATACCTGGAAATGGAAATATACATAGAAAAAATTTTCAGCTTGGGAATGAGTAAGAAGCAACATATCTGGAAAATTATCTTATTTTTACCAAGTTAATGAAGCTTCACAACTTTCTATATATATTTACATATTCCTAAATGTGAAAATTTTCAAGTGTCACCTCTCCTTTGACTTGAGTGCATTTATCCATCTAGAAACACATACTCATTTATCTTAGGATTCTTGTTTCTAATTAAATTGCAAAGAGCTGTAAATATTTCAAACCTAGAGCACGGTGTTCTCATTTATTATTGAAAGAACACGATAATCTCCAAATACATACATACACACAGAGACACATCACTGACTCAGACTGAGGAAAATGCTGCAAGTATTTGTTCAGTTACCATGAGCCTGGAGAGGGATGGTGACCTATTCAAACCCAAAAGGTTATTAGTCACACAATAAATTAAAGCATGGGTTGTCCAATTGTCCAGGAAGGATGGACTGTTATGAGCCAACCTTAGGCAAGTTCTCCTCTTCAAATCGGTCTTTCTAGCCTCAAGACCCTTTGTGTGATGGGAGAAATGGTGTAGAGGACAGCCGATGGAGGGAGCTGCCACCACTATATTCTCCCCCTAACTGCAAGACAGATCTGGACTGGAAATCAAACTCAGGGACCATGAATACACTCCATGGAAGCAGAGATAACAAACAGTGCTGTCCTTTTCTCCACTAAGATCCACTTAAATGTATGTTTCCTGGCCCAAGTGTAAGCTTAAAAACACTTGCCCAAAAATGCAATAAACTGCCTTGAAGATTTTTGTGGGTCTTTGGAACAAGTGTGAGGCAGAACCCTGAAAATGCAAGGATTGAGGTGATTAATATCTACTCTGGGTCCATGGCATGACTAGACACATACCTCAAAATCCCAACCAATCAAATTGAACTATCGTTTACTGTTAACTTACTATATGCTAAATATAAGGATTAAGAAAACATAGTTGATAATTATACTCCCAAGTGTATATAATTATACCCCCAAAATGTAGCCCTGAATTAAGTGCTGTGGTTGTAGAAATCATAGGAGATGCATGGCCTACCCCCGTGAGGGATGAGTCGCTCTTTCAACCAGGTAGCCATTATTCTCTCACATAATCATGTCATCTGCGAGACTGCAGATATGTTACATAGAATTTGTTGCTTGGTGCCCACCGGAGAAAGGCAATTTGCATCAGCATAAGAAAAAAACTATAAAGAAAATAAAAAGAAGTGAGAGAGGGAAGGAAGGAAAGAAAGAGAGAATGGAAAAAAAAGGGGGGGGTGAGAACAGAGATAAAGAGGAAAAAGAAAGAAAGGGAATACGCTGACTTAAATAACCAAAATGAGGAAAGAACAGCTGTAGGTATGACTGGTACTAGAGGCTTTCATGATGCTACCAGGTATTTGTCCTTGAAACTCCTCTCTGCCTCTCTCTGTGTGGTAGTTTTTTTCTGACCAGAATTTCTAACAAGCTGGGAGACTGACCTGTAGCTTCAGATTTATATCCTTACAGTTTCAGAAAACCAAATTGCAAGCTCCAGCTAAAAAAGTCCTCAGAAAAATTCTGGTTGTTGTAGGTTGTGGTAGGAGCCCTCTGGCCAAGAAGAGAGGGTCTCATAGCAGTTAGGAATTCCCAGAGTAGGCCTGACCAGGAACAGGTCCCAGAGAAGAGGAGAGAGCTATGTCCAGAAGGAAGAAGGGTGTTTTGCAAACAAAACAGGCAATGTCTACCCTACCCAATTACACACACAGCTTCCAGATACCAAAAACACCCTTAATTTGCAAGTTGAAAAGGTAATAAAAGTTCCAGCTCTCCATTGCTGTGTTCAGTTCTAGGTACCTTGTTTCAGAAGGTGCCCATAAAAATTAAAGTGTCCAGAGAAGGGATGGTGCTGGAAGGAACTAAAGCTTTGTATTTGGAAAAAGAACTGAAATCAGAGTGGATTTTAAATACCTGAAGTCTTTCACGTAGAAGATAAAGCATGTTTGCTGCAGGCTGCCTAATTTCAGGGGTCACTAATGTAATATATGCCTCTAGGACTCAGAAAGGTAACATAAGGGAGCAAAGCTACCCAGATGCTAGAAAAACAACAGTGCATGCATGATAATAAATAGCAAGTGACACTCAGCCTCGATATGGGCAGACCCCTAGGCAGTGGAGGGCTGTAGAGAACTGAATAACTTCCACTCCATCTAAAGGAGGCAGCACCCACCCACTTTCAGCTAAACCCTGCCCTATAGGAATGTGGCATTGCAAGGTCCTTTTTCAACAAAAGCCAGAAAATCTTTTATTTTATGTGAAATCATTCAATTTCTTCAATAATAGCTCATTATTAGCCGGGCACGGTGGCACAAGCCTGTAATCCCAGCACTTAGGGAGGCTGAGAGAGGAGAATCGCAAGTTCAAATGTAGCCTCAGCAACAGCGAGGTGCTAAGCAACTCAGTGAGACCCTATCTCTACATAATACACAAGTAGAACTGGAGATGTGGCTCAGTGGTCGAGTGCCCCTGAGTTCAATCTCCAGTACCCCAAAAAAGAGAAATAATGACTCATTCTTTTAAAAAAATATCATGTGGCCTAAATGAAACAGTTTTGAAAGGGATACCCATGAAACCTCAATCTGAAATCTCTGCTCTAGAAGGTAAAATTAGATCTAGGGGCTCAAAATTTTTAAGAGTCAGGTTTTTAGTAATATATATATATATAACTAGAACTTTTTAATCATGATATAGTAGACACTGTGAGACAGAAGGTGCACCACCTTGGGAAGGATGTAAATAGAAGCTGATGACCACCATTATGGAATGGCATAGATAAATCCTGCATTAGGTGGTCAGAGAAGCCCATGGTGAAGGTTTATAGATTGACTCTGAAACTGTTGAAACAAGCTCAGAAAATGTTATCCAAAAGGGATTCTACAAAAGTAGAGAAATGCAGGAAAATGGATGGAACTGGGAGAATACTATGTTAAGTGAAATAAAACAGACTCAGAAAGTCAAGGGTCCTATGTTTTACATATCAATCATATGGAAACTAGATAGAAAAGGGGGGGAAAGGAGGAGAAAATCTCATGAAAATAGAAGGGAGACCAGTAGAGTAGAGAAAAAGGACCAGAAGGAGGACGGAGGCGGGTGGAGGAAGGGGAGGAACTGAGGAATGGAACTGACCAGATTATGTTAGGTTCACATGCACGTATGTAACCATGAAACCCACTATTATGTACAAGTACAATGCATCAGTTCAAAATACTTAAAAAAAGAAAAACTAAACAAAAAACATAGGGAAAATATATGAGAACTATATAATGTAATTGGAATTTGGACATATTTTTAAGGTACAATGAAGAAAGCAAAAACAGCACATTGTTTCTACTGTGTCATTTTTGTTGTAATGTGTTCCATGTCCTGCCAATGGGATATAAGTTTGAGGGACACAAGTCCAAATCTCTTTTGTCTAGTTTTTTTTTAAGCATCCTGGCCCTGTGCTATGTTTTAGGGTGTTTGGAATGAAGGGAATAGGGTTTGGGGGTTAAGTGCCCTGGATTCTTATCCTTGCTCTATTATCCATGAGTCATGTGATCATAGACAAATCATGTTCCTCAGTCACCAAAGAACTTGAAAAATTTACCATCTTCTCAAGTTCAGGATTGCTAAAATAGTACCAGCCACTGCCCCTTCTCTCATGCTCCCTTCCTTGATTTCCTCACATCATGGGAAGTGGTAAAACTTGACCTCTCCCTAGAATCCACTGCCTCTCACTTGCCCACTGCCATGAGCAACATCTGCAAGATAACAGCATGCTAAGCTACAGAGAAAGATGGGATCAGAGTGTAGGACAAAGTAAGAAATTCCTACTTAAGTCAGACAGTAAGGTGCTCCACATTAGAAGCAGGTCTACTGCTGAGCCACCAGCCTCCTGAAGGTGCACCCTGGGCAACATGAAAACCAAGCCAGAGCTAGAAATTCCTCTAAAGAGACCAGATTAGTTCTTAGACAAAGACCATATTCTTTCTACTCTTGCCTGTAGAATTTGGGGCAAGATAGCAGGTTCCACCTTCTGGTTGCAGATTTGCCTCTCGAAACTCCATATAGAGTGAATATTTATTTATTGATTTATTTAATTGATTGATTGATTGATTGGTTTTATTTATTTATTTATTTTCATATTTGATTTGTTCTATTTAGGCTTACATGTTAACAGAGTGCAATTTGATTTATTGTACATAGATAGAGGAAAACATATCAATTCTCTAGTTGTAAGTTGTATAGAATCACAACATATATGCAGTCATACATAGAGTTAGGGCTAGGATGACCATCATATGCCACCACTTTTACTATCCCCATGTCTCCTCCCCCCTTACACCCCTGTGAACAGAGATCCACCATTGTTCCCATGTCCTTCCCCACATTATGGATCAGCATCCACTTATCAACGAGTACATTTGGCATTTGGTTTTCTGAGATTGGCTTACTTCACTTAGCATGATATTCTCCAACTCCATCCATTTACCTGCAAATGCCATAATTTTATTCTCTCTTATTGCT
>PVHX01023419.1:0-25720 GCA_004024805.1 Geosciurus inauris
GTATGTTTAGTGTCCTGTAAGCCTCTTGTATTTGATTTTCCATTTCATTTTTCATATTTGGGAAATTTTCTGATATTATTTCATTGAAGAGATTGTGCATTCCTTTGGTTTGAAATTCTGCACCTTCTTCTATCCCAATAAATCTTAGATTTGGTCTTTTGATGCTGTCCCATATTTCTTGTATGTTCTGTTCATGATTTTTTACCATATTCACTGTATGGTCAAGTTTATTTTCAAGATTGTATATCTTGTCTTCGTTATCCGAGGTTCTGTCTTCCAGGTTATCTTGTCTACTGGTGATGCTTTCTATTGAGTTCTTGATTTGGTTTATTGTTTCCTTCATTTTAAGTATTTCTGATTGGTTTTTTTTCATAATCTCTAGCTCTTTCTTAAAGTAATCTTTTGCTACTTGTAATTGCTCTCTTATCTCTTTGTTAGAATGATTGATGGTTGCCTTTATTTGCTTTCCTATTTCTTTGTTGGTTTGATCAATTTTTGCCTGTAATTGTTCACTTATGTCATTATTGCGTTCACTGATCATTTTAATTATGTACATTCTGAATTCTTTCTCTGCCATTTCAACAACTGTGCTGTCAATGGATTCTGATACAGTGTTATCCAGGTTTATTTGGCATACTTTCTTCCCTTGTTACCTCATGTTGATTGTGTATCTTCCTTTCTTGAAATACCAATCTGAGGTATTGGGACTTCTATCCTATAATCTTGTATTGACACTCCAGATTACTTGTGTCTCACCTTGGAGCTACTTCTGTTCTTCCAGTGTCCCCTAGATGGGCACTACTGCCACTAAAGTTGGTGGCAGAGGTAGTGGATGTACCTCTAGAGGGCAGTGGGAATGGCCTTGGCTGGGATCCTGAGGTGGCCCCTGAGGCCTGTTTTGCCTCTCTCTTGCACTCCTGCTGGTGAACAGGAAGTCTGGAGCGGAACTGGAGGCGGGCCCAGGTCTCACTTAGGCAGGGTCACAAGCAGGAGAGTCTGTGTGCGACCCTTACAGTGAGTGTGAGCTCCCCTGGGGCTGGAGGCTAGCAGGCTCTGGTCTGCCTTCAACTGGGCACCCCTGGCATTCCCTAAGGGTGGTTTTGGGCCTCCTGTCTCGCCTGAGCACAGGAACTCTGGAGTGGAACTGAGGCAGGCCCATAGCACACTTCGGTGGGGCCTCTTCACCTTGGGATCTCTGCAGGCCACTCTTACTCTTGGTATGCCTTCCTCTGTGGCCAGCAGCTAGCAGTCCCTGGTCTCCCCTAGCAGTCCCTTGTCTCCCTTTGGCTGTAACACCCATGGAGTTTCCTGAGGGCAGATCTGGGCCCTGTGCGGCTCCTGCCGGTCCGCAGGAACTCTGGAGCAGAACTGAGGCAGGCCCAGACCGCCCTTGGGCAGGGCTGCCTCTGCTGGGATCTCTGGAGCAACTCTTACCCTGAATTTGGGCTCCCCAGTGGCTAGAGGTAACAGTCCCTTGTCTCCCTTTGGCTGGACACTGGAGGCTCCTGGGGCCATATTAGGGCCCTCTGTGGCTCCTGAAGGTTCACAGGAACTCTGGAGCGGAACTGGTGCGGGCCCAGGCTGCCCTTGGGTGGGGCTGCCTCGCACTAGGGTCTCTGTGGGGACTCTTACCCTGGGTTTGGGCTTCCCAGCAGCTAGCAGCTAGCCGTCTCTGGTCTCCCATTGGCTGGACACCGGTGGAGTTTCCTGAGGGCGGATCTAGGACCTCTGAGGCTTCTGCTGGTCCACATGGACTCTGGAGTGGAACTGGGGTGGACCCAGGCTACCCTTGGGCAGGGTTGGCTTGTGCTGGTGTCTCTGGAGCGACTCTTGCCCTGAATTTGGGCTCCCCAGTGGCTAGAGGTAGCAGTCCCTGGTCTCCCTTTGGCTGAACAACTGTGGAGGTTCCTGAGGGCAGATCAGGGCCCTCTGTGGCTCCTGCCGATCCATAGGCCAGAAGAACTTCTTGATAGAACTTAGACCCTGTGGTATATATGTGAAGAATGGAGACAGCTGTTTCGATCTTTCTGAATTAGACCCTTTATATGTAGCAGCAACGTGACTCTTCCTTTCCTACTATTTCTGCTCTGCTCTGTCTGGTTCCTTCACACCTCCTCATTTACCCTCATGAAAGAAAAATGTTTCCAAACAGTCCTGTGATGGGTGAAAGATGTGGATAATTGTCTTCTAGATAAGGACAGCTGCACTGCTCCTTCCATGTTCTTAAAAACCCACTGTATATATACTTCAGTTATTTTAAACACAAACTACTTTGAAGTTGGCTCCATGAATAGAAAGGATGAGTGGATCATAATTAGGCTTCATTGAAGTTCAAGAACTAATTTTTCCTTTTCTCCCTTCATCCTTTCTTCCCTTCCTCTATTTCTTCCATTCTTTACCTTTTATTTCTTACGTCTTTTTATGTAGCTTCCTCATTTTTTTCCCATGTAAACACTGAGAAATTGACAGGTGGAAAATGAGGAGACAAAATTTGGTTAACTGTTTCTGTTTTCTGAAACTTTGATGTAAAAATATACTTTGTTTATAGATAGAATCTTTTCAGCCAGGGCAACTCAGAAGTGCAAATGTTCTTATGTTGATAAACTAATATAAGCAATCAAATAATGTGGAAGGAAGATATTTCTGTATAAAGTGACAAAGAAAAATTATAACAATTATTTGAAGTTTCAAATTCCAGGTTTTTGCTTTTCCCACTTGGTTTTAAAAAGTACTAACTACAACCAAAACCTTTTCTAACTCTTTTATTCTCTTGTATAGATTAAGAAGAGAAAGTAACTTCAGTAAAAATTAATAAGACAAGGAATACTGAATATAGCCTAAGTCAATTCCAGGAGATGTGAACTTGAAGTTAACTTTAAATTCCATTACAGTATTAATATTTAGTATCTGTGTAGCACTATATAGCCCAGAGCTTCATAATCATCTAAGTTATGCCCTTTCATCACTTTTCAAATTCCATTTACTCATTATCAAGTTCTTAGAGTCTTGTTTAGTGACTGATGTTTCATTCTATCAGATGGTCCTCTGATACTGTAGAGAGAAAAATTTTTAACCTCTTGAGTTATTTCTCAGTAGGACAATGGGTTGTGCTTCTATAGGTTACTGTTAAGAAGCTGTATTTTTATGTCTATGCCACAGCTGTGCTAAGGATTAAAATAAGAATTTAGCAACATGCTGACTCACAGAAGAGATTAAACAGTAGACACTGGCTCATAAGGACTATGTGTGCGGGTAAAATTAAATAGTAAAGGATGTTTTGCATTCCCAGTGCTCCTGCCACAAGGACTAGCACTTCATTCTGTTAAGGGTAGAAAGGGTTGGGAATTATTTTAGGCCCTGAGCAGTTCTGTGAAGATGAAGGACACCATCACTAACATTATTCATGAAAAAATATAAAAGGTTATCTATCTCCCTTAAGGCTCATTTGGTGCACATTTAATGAGTGATGGATGAACTGCAAAGGGGATATTGCAGAGGGGCTATACTCTGTGGAAGTTTGCATGACTGTTGCTTCTCTGAAATTTAGCCAAACATTTTCCCATTGTGGATTTTTTCATTCATGGCCTTCAGATCTTCTAATTTTCCTTGGCATTTTGAAAATTTTGTCTCAAGCTTTTCTCTGCCAGGACTTTTTATATCCACACACTCACTGTCTCTCTCTCTCTCTCTCTCTCTCTCTCCCTTTCTTTCTCCCTCCCTCTCTCCCTTTCTTCTTCTTCCTCCTCCTCTTCCTCTTCCTCTTCTTCTTTTTGAATGCTTGAGTAAATGGTGGCTTCCTAGGCTTGCAAAGATCCAAGTGATTTATTGCTTTAGCCATGGTTTGGTCCATTTCCCTTTTCCCTTTTTGTGTAATCTTTCTTGATATAATCTTTTAGCTAGTTTAGATGATTTTTCTCCCCTGTGTCATTCCTGCTTTCTTTCATTTCTTTCTTCTTCTGTAACCTCTACTCTGTTCCATCTAGGTCTGCCTCTCTTAATTCTAACCTCTTGTTTCCTTTGTATTTCCTGCTCTATTCTCTGTTTTCTTGAAGAATAACACAGATGGACAAGGTTGAGTATTACTTGGTATGGTTAAGTAAGTAAGTAAGTAAGTATAAAGGGAGAAGATTCTTAAAATATAGAGAAACTTATTTGGAGACCAGCAGGACTTCAATTTAATGGGCAAAAAAAAAATAAAATAAAATAAAAGCAAACTAGAACAGCACAAGTTGGTGGGAGTGGGAAAGGGCAAGGTCAATGGAAAGGATCACAGGATATCAAACAATGTAGATTGGAAGTAAAGAATTGGGACTGGGATGCTTATTTCATAATAAATGACATTTAGGAAAGAACCTGGTTTATATCAAGCTATGAATGAGGTCAGGCTGGAGAGCCAAGGCAGTCTCATGGATGAAATGCAGGCATGAGGATCTGGCTCCCAATCATTTGGGTCCCCAAGGGAGTCACGTAATGCAGGCATGCAGCTAATTGCTGAGTTAGAATGACTCACCTGCTTAGGGCAGGCAGGATCTATAAGCCCATATGGTAGCTGGTGATACCCAAGGGTCTGCAAGGCAAATGAGCCAATGCACAAAGTCTCTGCTTTCCCAATTTTGGCTTCAACTCTTATATGGATGGTAGGGTGCCAACACAGTGAGACCAAAGCAAATGATGCCCAAATGCTGGCATTTGCCAACTTACAGAGGCTATGGAACCAATAGAAAGGAGTCAAATTTACCAGGAGAAAGTAATCATAAAAACATACATGCTGAGGTTAGATATTTCTAGAATGAATGTAGATCTCAACTTTTTAAACCGTATATATCCTTTTGTTCTTATTTTTAAAAAAGAGACAACTGATAACACATATGGCTATCCTTCCTTAATGCATTACTGTAAATATACACATGCATATGTGTGCATTCTTATGAGAATACTCATTTTTGTGTGGGAGGCTCAGGCAACATATGTGCAGGCTGTGCATAGCATAGCAACACAACAGCTGCTTTTCAGAGTTTCCTTTCTTCATCAGTCACACTGGCGACAGATTTCTGTGATCCTTCTTAAAGAAACCTTTGAGTCTGCTTCCCTAACCTGCTGGGCTCACTACACTGCTCTAGCTATTCTTGTTGCCAGTTCAGTTTTACCTTCGTGCACATCTCAGCTTCTATGTCCACATTTTGTAAAGTCAAAACAAATAATGGAAGAATGGGTACAACCAGCATGAAACTGCTCCACACAAAAGTACAACATGGGATTGGTTGTATTTATAACGGTTACCTGAGACTGTACTGTTTGTACTTTATGCTCCTGAGTATTCCCCTTCTTTTCCCACATTCTCCCTTTCCTTCCTTCCTTCCTTCCTTCCTTCCTTCCTTCCTTCCTTCCTCTTTCTCTCTCTCATGTACGTGAACACACACACACACAAACACATACACCCCTATCTACACATCCCTTCCCTGTTTATTGCTCCTGGGGATCTGATTTCTGCCAGGTAGTCTTAAATAACTCTTTGAGATAGGTATTCCCCTCCTTGGCAAAATATAGATAGGTACTAACAGATTGATAGGGATCAAAAGATTAAACATTTCCTTTCCTTTTTCAGTAATATGTTTGCATAACTATAGACATAGCGTCTTAAAGACTGATTCAGAGATGAAATTTTTAAAAACTCAGATGCTGCTGTTGTGGTGTACTAAGGTTGGGGGGAGCAGGTGTTTGAGGAAGACATGCTCCTGAGGGTTTCTGATATCCTATCACCTCGTTCAGTTGTCCATAATTGAAGCCAGCATCACAGACTTGCCCACCAAGAAGATTATGCTGCTTTGGAGCTCTAAAGGACCGATTGCCCTCATCTGCTGAATCAGCACTCATCCTCAGAAACCTGTCAGGTTACCTCCTTGCAGTATAAATCGATAAGGGAATATTGCAGAATTAAACCATCTGCACCAAAGAGTTTAACTTTCTTTCATAGGGGAGCAGTTCTAGGTTGTGATCATAATGGGGTATTAACTTGCTTTATGGTGTATGCTGGGATATTTCTCATTCTCCTTGCCAGAGTAGGCAGCTGTCTTTACCAATAAATCTAGCGAAATTTGCCACTTTTGGGGAATCATCTGGTTCAAAGCAGAACTGTTCTTATAACGTCAGGCAAAAAAATAAAAATCTCTGCTATATCTTAAATATCCTCAAAGCAAGACATGTTAACATCTTATTTCACATTCTATACCTCACTTTCTTTGCGGTAAGAAAGTTCCTCCTAATAGCTAACTCTAATTCTTTTTTGCCACAATTTAAGTCGTTTACTTTCTGGGCATGGCTAAAGTGAGAGTTCAGAACTTTAAATCCCTTCTTTGCACAGCTTGACAGAAGCCAATGTGTCTACAGAGAATTTGTCAGGAAACAAAGCATCCTAGGAACCTTTCTGGTCTCAAAAATCTCTTCATTAGTAACATTGTGTCTTGTGATTCTCTGGGATTCTGGGTTTCCCTATCAGTGATTTCTGAAGAAGGGACAGGGAGCAACAGGCTAACAGACAGCAAAGAGGCTCAGTATTTGTTTTTTTTTTTGACCACTGTGAAATTGAGGGTATATTTTCTAGGAAAAGGAATTCCTTGGGTGACTCCAGCTGTGTTACTGGGGCAGCACTCTGAGTCCCTACTGTGGGAGTGGGCTGTGTTGGAAGGCTGACAAGATCGGCTCAGCCACTGGTGCTTGTCCCCAGACTCTTCAGCATTAACCTCCGTGCTGCCTTTCCTGCCAATGCTTCCTTTACCACTCTCCCCAGCCAGTAGTGTGTTAGGGCAGCTCTATTCAGGGGTTGTGTTGAAGAGGCAGACTTGCTGCTGGGAGCCCCAGCGACAACGATGGAGGAACTGATTAGCTTTTAAGAGCAGACCTCCACCAGACAGGCAGGAGTCTAAAGAGTAAATAGAGGTGCTGGCCCTGGAATTTCTTTTACAGGCCCCAGAGGGGTTTTTCACCAGCGTTTGAATTTCTATAGAAAAGCTCTGTGAAGCTCTAAATTAAACCAAGCTGACCTCTTTCACAGCCCAAGTTATTTACAGTTCACAGGTCTTTGGAGAGTTCTAGTTTGCATGCAGTTGAAAATAGGCCCCGGGTTGGCGAGAGTGGCCTACTGTGGGGCCATTTGCATCACACTGCCTTGCTTTCCTTTGGTGTGGGAGAGAGCTCTGAAATGGAAGCCAAAAGATGTGGCGGAGTTGTAAACATGCCTTTGTTTTTCAGAAAAGGAAAGGTGCTGGTAGGAATAACCAAAAAAGAGGCAGCTACTAAAAAGCAAATAACCCAGTTCTCTCTATAATTAAATGCATTCCTCAAAATAATAACTATGTAGTAGGAAGGAAATCAAGCAACACTCCCTCCCCGCCACTGCAACTTATTGCCTTTGCAGCTTTAACAATCGGATCAGTCAAGAAGACTGGCGCTGATTATAGCACTCAGTTTCCCCATTTTGCTCCTTACTAGGAGAGTAATTAAGTTAAATAGCTTTCAGTGCCTGAGATCTGGTTTGTGTCAAAGTCAAATCAACTACTAGTTCAAGTTTGTTCATCAGCACCTTGAACTTGCTCATTGGCTCTCACTTGTACTCCTATAAAAACATGGCAAGGTTTTTGTACTATAGTAAGTGTTGGATGAGGGGAACACTGAAACCCCCTACAAGCCTCATTTCCTGTGAGAAATGAGATATATGCCTCCCTCTTTCCAAGATTGGTTAATAATTCAGTTTGGATGATATTCAGGAGAAATTTTTTGATTTATCAAATAAAGGAGGATTGAGATTAAGCTGAATTATAATAACTAAAAATTGGACTTCATGGTAAGAGAAGTGCAACAGTAAAAGTTGTAGTATAGAATCAGGGGGAATGTGAGGGGGACCGACACTTCCTATTCAGAAAAACATCAGGTATCTTGATTCCACTCCTTTACTTCTTTGTAACTCAGTCTGTAACATGCTACTCTCCTTCTTCTAGCTAGGAAAGTCCATGAGGCCCAAAGCTGGTAATGATGGTGGAATGAGTGAGGAGAATCTGCTGGTGAGATGACTGCAGAAGAGAAAGGAAGGACAAATTGGGTCTATAAGCGATTTGTACCTTACCTGGAAAATATGATAAACACATATGAACAAAGCAGGCAAACACATGCAGAAGGAAGGATATGTCATGGGGCTGGGGTTGTGGCTCAGTGGTAGAGTGCTTGCCTTGCATGTGTGAGGCACTGGGTTCAATCCTCAGCACCATGTACAAAGCAATAAAATAAAGACATTGTATCCATCTACAACTAAAAATAAAAAAAAATTTAAAAAAGGGACATGTCATGAGTGCCTGACATGTGGTGGCACTCCAACAATATTTGTAGACTGAACAAATGAGTGGGTAGAATAAAGAAGGATGGATGATTTCCAACCAAGTACTTCAGAAGAGATTGTAGTCGCTGAAGCATTCTGCTGGAAAGGAAAATAATTGTCCATCTTCTGCTGGGAAGAAAATCAGGGCTATATTTCTTAGTAGTATTAGCTAAATTTGAACAAATGTAAGTGCTGGGTGATTGGATTGTGTAGTGTAGATGACTAAGACTTTTTATTCCAATACA
This sequence comes from Geosciurus inauris, assembly GCA_004024805.1. Taxonomy (NCBI): domain Eukaryota; kingdom Metazoa; phylum Chordata; class Mammalia; order Rodentia; family Sciuridae; genus Geosciurus; species Geosciurus inauris. The sequence continues at coordinate 8,614 of PVHX01023419.1, forward strand.
TTAAAATTATACTCAGTTAAGCTCCAAGCAAAGATAATTTATGTATATGATATAGAAATCAATTATACAATGTAGAAATTTTAGAGTGCCAATTTTATATTAAAAAATAGGACATATAGGAGAAAAACAAGAGTGGTGACCAACAGAGTCATGACCAAATATGAGGAAAACATGTCTACAGTACATACTTAATATTAGTACTAGAGATAAACATATGGGAATAAATGGTTTTTGTGAGCTTGTTTAAAACAGCCCACTCCATCTTTAGAGATCCAGGTCAGATGGTGTTCTCTCAAACCGAGAGTCATTCTTTTTCCAGTGATTCTCCAGGGCTTGTGGTATTGCTTTGCAATTATTTGCCTTCCTTTGCAAGAGCAAGAGTACAACACATGGTACCGGTCAATAAGTGTTTATTACAAGCCAGGAATTGTGCTTGTTTCCTTCAGCTAACCCCTTCGTACAATCCTTGCAACAACTCTTTTTCTTCCTACCTGTGAAGACCTGGGGCTAGGAGGGTGTGTGATTTGTGTGGCCAATGGTAAAGGCATTCTGGAAACCAGAGGTTCTCAGACAACAGATTCACTGCCATTTGTACCATTGCAACTCCCTTGTCTAAAGCAATGCTGGAAAATGGAATTATGATGTGAGCCAGATGTGTAACTGAAAGATTTTTAGTAATAGCCACATTAAAAAAGCAGAAATTTAATTTTTTGTGATAACCTTTTTATTTTATAATAGTTTTAGATGTATAGAGAAGTTGCAAAAGAAATAGAGATTTCCCATATACCCCACACTCAATTCCTTCAGTATTAACATCTTATGTAAATATGGTATATTTGTCATGATGGATAAACCAAGATTAACTAATAAATCAATAAGGACTAATAAATCAATGCTGATATCATTATAAACTAATACCCATAATTCATTTATATTTTCTTTGTTTTTGCCTAATGTCCCTTTTCCAGAATCCCATCCAACATCCATGTCTTTTTTGGTTTCTTTATACTGTAACAGTTTCTCACATGTCCCTTGTTTTTATGACTTTGATAGTTTGTGGAGATGAGTCACGTATTTTGGAGAAGGTCCTTGATATAGAATAGGTGTTTGTGCCTCCCCACTCCACCTTTTTATGTTAAAATCCTAATTCTCAGGGGCATGGTATTAGCAGGTAGAGTTTTGAGAAATGATTAGGTCATAAGAACTCTGCCCTCATGATTAGACTAGGGCCTCATAAAGGATACTACAAAGAACTAGCTAGTCCTTTCCATCATGTGACAACACAGTGGAAGGTACCAGCTATGAACCAGGAAACAGTTCCTCAACAGACACCAAATTTGAGGACATCTTGATCTTGGACTTTTTAGCTTCTAGAAATATGAGAAAGAAATTTAGATTGTTTATAAGCGATACAACTTAATGGTATTTTGTTATAGCACCCCAAATAGACTAAGACAGAAATTGGTATCAGGACTAGAGCGCTGCTTTAACAAATACCTGAAATGTGGCTTTGGAATTGGGTATTGGCCAGAGTCTGAAAGAATGTTGAAGTGTATACTAGGAAAAAACCTGCATTATTTTGAACAAAACAGACTAAAGCCTAATTCAGGTGAGGACTCAAAAGAAGATGGAAAATATAGGGAAAGCTTCAAGCTTCCTAGAGAATATCTAAGTGGCTGTAAACAGAATGTTGGTGGAAATATGGGTGGCAAAGCCCATTTCTGATGAGATCTCATAAGGAAACTGTTCTTGGAAACTGGGGAGAGGTAAGCCTTGTTATAAGGTGGCTAAGAATTTGGCTGCACTGTGGTTTATGTCCATGTGTTTTGTTGAAAGTAGAACTTCTGAGCAATGAAATAGGCTATTTGGATGAACATATTTCTTAGCAAAGAGTTGAAGATGCAGTTTTACGTGTCTTAAAGGTTTATAGTAAAATGTGAGAAGAAAGCAATGATTTAAATATGAAATTTTTAAATAAAAGAGAAGTGGAATTTAAAGTTTTGGAAAATTCTCAGACTGTCCATGTTGAAAGACAGAAAGCAGGAGGGAACACAAAGCGAGTGGCCAATCTGTTTGCAAAGGAGATTAGCGTGGATTGGTCAGTTAGTACTTACAAGATAAAGAAGAATAACCTTGAAGGTATTCAGCAGATCATAGGTACTGTCCCTCTCACCAAAGGACTAGGTTTCAAGGGGCAGAATGTTCTCAAAGGAGGGCCCTAGCATTTCTGCAGGGACTTGGTACTGGGCTGCCTGACACCACCTCAGGGCTCTGTGTCCCTTTCTGACTCAGTGCTTATTGTCCACTCCAAGTGTGGTTCCAGGGGCCCAGGTACAGTGCAGTCATGGTAGCCAGCGGACACAGAGCAGATCCTTGGCAGGATCACATGGTGCCACGGGCATGCAGAGGACATGAGTGACAGGGGCATGGCTACCTCCAAGTAGATTTTAAAAGATGGAGGTGTTTGAAACTTTTGGGTCATGATCCAGGCAGATGGCCACCCTAAGGGCTTGCCCACTGCAGGGAGCTCCTGTTATGGCAACGCTTCCTAGAGGCCCAGATATGGGGGCAATCCTGAGAACCTAGACCTGTATTGTTACAATGTGTGATTCCAGCCTATGAAAGCTAAAGGCACCTGGCTACATCCAGTAGAGCTGTTGTGTTGACCGCCCAGCAAAGCTGTGGCGTAGGGCTGCTGCAGGGCCCAACCTCCACCCCAGTGTATCTGGAAGTTGGGATATCTAGTCAAAGATTTTTATTTTTTAAATACATTTGCAGTGCTGGACATTGAACTCAGGATCTTGTGCAAGCTAGGCAAGCACTCTTTCATGAGCTATATATATCTCTAGTTCCAAAGCAGATTATTTCTAAGACTTGGGAGTTAATGTTGTTTGCCTAGCTGAGTTTCAGACTTACTTGGGAGCTGTCTTCCTTTTCTTTTTCTCCTTTTCATAATAAGAATGACTGTCTTTATTCCTGTCCCATCCTTGTATTTTGGACACATAAAAGGTGTGACTTCACAGTTTCATAGCTAGAGAGTAATTTGCCTCAGGATGAACTGTACCTTGGGTCTCAGCCCATCTGATTTAGATGATATTTAGATGATGTTAACCTTGATTATCTAGCTGAAGGAGTGTTTGCTAGGTCTCTCCACCATGAAGTTACTTCCCTATTGCATTTCATAGGATTCTCCTTGGAAGGAAACTTCAAGGGTTAGGGAGTTATGCTCTAAATCCTTGAGGTTGGGGTTGGGGAGGCATAGATCATTTGGAATTTTGCATGGGAGATTTGTCTAGTTTTTGTCATTGTGCATTTATTGAGTAAATGACATCATTTATTTATATCAGCATAGATGAGTGATTATTGAAATTAAATATATATATTTTACTTAGCCCAAAATATCTTAATAATTATTTCAATTCATAATCAATGTAAATATTATTTACAAGATGTTAATTTTGTTTTTCTACAAAGTCTTCAAAATCTGGCATGTGTTTTATACTTACAGTTACATCTCAATATGAATGGTAGATTTTCATCAGAAATGCTTGATCTATATTTAGATTTCATAAAATTTACAGTGGAAAATGTAGATTCACCTACCCAAATAACTATAGATACACCTAAAAGTTTTCCAATAACTGAAGCAAGTATCAAAAAATCATTTCCTCTAATGCTTGCATCCGTTTGACAAAATTGCTTTATCTTTTTAGAAGAACTCATTTAACATGATTTCAAAACTATTCCCAAGTTAAGTGAATTCACTAATTGTGTGTTAACTTGGTACTTTTGCTATCAAATTACAGTGATATTGCATAAATTGAAAAGCATCTTCAAATTTTTCACAATCAACAAAGCATCATCAACTTTTTCTTTTAGTTTTGGCAGCAATCTGCATAGCACTGTTGGTTACAATTAATATCTTTGATACATTTATTCACATTGAAAACTTTGCAAAATCATTATTATTGAGTTGTGCAATGAAAGGTTTTTATTTCAACATAAATTCCCCAACTATAGTGCTGGATCACAAATAAAATTTTACTTCCTTTGGAATGTCAAATCTAATTCATTTATATGCAGTGTCATCTCAGTGAGAAAGCATAAATTGACACTTTCATTTTTTTGTGGCATGAGTCACATTGCCATTTTTTGTCTTTGATTATTGAATATTTGGTAAGTGTTCCTTTTGTTTCAAGAAAATATTGATTTAGAGTTAATATAATAAAATTCTTTTTCTGCAATTCAATTGGTAAGTATTTGGAAAAATAAACAAGATCACTAAACTATCTTTTATTTCTTTTGAACGGTTTCACAAACAGATGAATTTTCATAGCATTTGCAGTGTAGTGAGTAGTTTAAGAAACTCTCCATGACACTTTTCAGTCTGTCTCAGAAAACTGATCTCAGATATTGTCAATAGGTAACATACATTGATATAAAGCCTCGAGGGAAACATCAGTCTCTTCTTTTTAAAGTCCACAGTTTTTCAATTAGTACATTAAAAGTGCTGTCTGCTATAATAGGATCTAATTTTTTGTCATATGTATTTATAATTGTATGACAGTTTTAAAAGATTCAAAGTATCTATGCCACAAGTTTGAATATTTGAGCTTGGGAATGAAAATTTCTTGGCAATTTTGGAAGTTCTTTGAGGCAAAGGTAATCAAAGAAGATCACATGCAATTTTTAAAAATTGGTGTTAGTTTTCACTATTTTTAGAAAAATATTAGATTTTTATTTTATTTTATTTTTAAATTTTTGGTAGTATTTGGTAGAACCCAGGGACACTGTACCATTGAACTACATCCTCAGCCCTTTTTATTTTTATTTTAAGATAAAATTTTGATAAGTTGCTGAGGTTGATGTCAAACTTGCAATCTTCTTGCCTTCCTGCCTCTATGGTCTCTGGGATTACCAGTATGTGCCACTAAGGTTTGATGGATATCTCCCCTGCACCCCTTAAAATTATTATTATGATCATAAATTAGTTTCTAACTTCCACTTGATCCTGTATGAATACTATACCTTTATTTTATTTTTTTATTTATCTATTAATTTTTGGTACTGAGGATTGAAACCAAGGGTATTATAGCACTGATATACATCTCCAGATCTTTTTCCTTTTTATTTCGAGTCAGGTTCTCACTAAATTGCCTAAGCTGGCCTTGAATTTATGACCCTCCTGCTTCAGCCTCCCAAATTGCTGGGATTAGAGCCTTAATCCATGGTGCCCAGCTTGCCTTTATATTAAATTCAAAAACTGTTCCACACTTACTTTTGTTTTGGAAAATAATGTAATGCTTTTACAATTAAAATAATAAGTATTTCAGCCAGGCTCGGTGGCGCAAGCCTGTAATCCCCGCACTTAGGGAGGCTGAGACAGGAGAGTTCAAAGCCAGCCTCAGCAACAGCGAGGTGCTAAGCAACTCAGTGAGACCCTGTCTCTACATAAAAAACACAAAATAGGGTTGGGGATGTGGCTCAGTGGTCGAGTGCCCCTGAGTTCAATCCCCGGTACCAAAAAAAAAAGTATTTCAACTTAATTATCATGTATGACTTTCCCGGGTATCACTTTAACTCCTGCTGCTGTATAAAATATTGAAATAAAAATATTATACCTGTGCATAGAAAAACATACTTAGTATAGATCTATACTTATTATAGATTATTTCTTTAATACTTACTAGATAGGTCACATGTTCGTGTATACCAGAAATGACACCTGTGCCAGACATGTGCACTGCTAGTGTAACAATTATGTTACACAATTGCCATGCTTAGAGTAAAATCCAATCCTATTAAGACAATAAATTTGGCTTGATGGAAACATAATTCATACTGCTTTAATTTTTAAGTTTAAATGAACTGAAATTAAATAAAATTAAAAATTCAATTCTTCCATCATACTGACCATATCATAAGTGCTTTTAAAAGGCATGTGCCCCTATGACTTCTGTATTAGAGTGGACCTAAAAGCTACCATCTAAATGGTCTGAGTTATTTCAAGGTCAAAGTCTACAGAAGAAAACCTCTAATCCTTTAATTAGGAACTGAAAAAAAATGAACAGACATAATTTATAGGCACTTTCTGCCTCAATACGCTTTTAGTTGTTACGTAGGAAAATAAGAGAAAAGCAAAAAAAAAAAAAAGAAAAGAAAGGTTGAAAAGTATGGATCAACATAAACTGTTGGCAGCAGCTGATTCAGCTCATTGGAAGTAAATTACCCTGGTTTTTATGCCAGAATTCATCCTAAGATAGCAGGAGTATGATAGAATCCACGCATTGCTGGGTTGTGAAAGAGAAATTTGATTTGCTTTACAAATGGATGCCTATGACGAAGAGTAACATTCTGACCCACTATTCAGAAGACCTTGTGTAAAGCAGAGTCAGCCCAGGATGAGATGCACTGCCTTGGTGGGGCTCAGGGTCTCGGATGCTGTAAAGCCAGAGGCTGAGGACCCAACAGGACAGCACAACATCAGAGTGGAGAGCAAGCCTGCATGACTCAGCAAGCCCACACCAATCTCTGGATTTCAGGAGTCAAAATTGGAAGGCATAATTGGCTTTCTTTTCTTTTGGATTAAGAAGCTATCAGGTGTTACAATTTATCCCAGTTCTTTATTTAGCCTGCAAAGTGGGTGGCAATTTTGTATTTTGTCCCCAATCCTAACCAACAGAACTTTTCTGGCCATACAGATAAGCACAGTCCTTTGACAATTTCCCTATTGACTAATTCATGACTCACTTCAACTCTATTTATGGATTGATAGCCTTCTCATTCCTAGAGAAGATTTGAGGCAGCTTACATTAAAAACAATATACTCAGGCACTTCAGGAAGCAGCAGCAAACAAAGAATTGTATTAGGGTAGAATAGTCATTATTTCCAAAGAGAGAAGGGTCCAACTCCCCTATGTCTTTTTTATAAGATCAATTGGTGACTTGAGCCTAAGGTGTTTAAATTTAAATCAATAGTTGGTTAATGACACAAATGAGATTATCCGACTTTTAAGACAGAGTTGCAGATCAAATTATTGGAACCCTCTAAGAACTCACCCATCCTTAAAGCACTATTTCTAAATGTAAATGAATAGCCAAAGTCGAAACAGAGGAAAGCAACATGACACATTTCAAATTAATCTTTCTCAAATACACATTTCATATATTTAATGGTTTTAATGCATAGTTGCTCTAAGCAAGAATCTGCTTTATTAGAAAACCACATCAAATCTGACCTAATATAATTAAAATTGTTTACTGCTACCATGTGAGTAATGTAAGATTTACTTAATTCATTGATTTATTCTAAGAATCTCAAGCTGTTATTTGAAAAATAACATTTCAATGTGGTGCTTTACATTGAGAATTCATTCCCCCCCATCCTTCCATAATCTGTAAAATACAGGGGCTGGGCTAAATAATTTCTGATGCAGTATTCTTTTACATCTATAATTCTAATATTTCTTTTTCTCTTTGTGTCCTTCAAAAAATGAAATTTTCTTTCTTTTCTACCCTGTAGAAGTACTGCTGTGGTCCCCACCCCAGAATCAGGTATACCTGTGGTCACCTAATGCACAAGAACTGCCACCCTTCAGCCTTCTCCCACTGTCCAAGGTGGCCTCCTGACCCATCTCTGCAATGAGTACCACCCATGTGCAGTTTATGTAGAAAATCAAGTTTGAACTTTATAACTTATGGTTCTAACACAACCATGCAAATGGAAGAAGAAACAGAGAAAGCAGAGAAGGAAGAGAGAGAGGGAGAGGAAAAGAGAGGACAAGGCATAGCCACAGAGTGGATAAGCCCCTGGAGGAAGATGAGCAGCAGAATCAACAAGAAGTTGAAACAAATAAAATAATAAAAGCTTCGTTTCTTATTTATCTTTTCCTTTTAAATTCCAGTGAGCAACTGCCCAAAAGATCATTTACTGTCTGCCCAGGAATTTTCTTTCCATTGAAAACTTGTACCTTATGCAACTCTTCCTAATTCCAGTGGGAAAAGCTAGGCTCAGACCTCATCCCTTTTTGCTTTGTGCTTCCCAGGCAGGCCCTAACTGCACAACCAGGTCTTCTTCTTATTCAAGAATTTCTGCCTTTGCTCTACATTCCTAATAACCATTAATATCCTTTCCCATTCCAATATTCCAGTTGAGTTTTTATTCTTAAACCAAAGAGGGAGGTATCTTCTTAATGCCACTCACTGAATTTTCATTTGTGCCAGTACTGTACTGGACAATAACTCAGGGCCTATGACAGACATGGCCCTGTTCTGTGAAGATTATTCTTTGAAGAGAGACATTAAATAGATGGGCAACACATAAAGTAAGTAGTTGCAGGTGCTTAACACAACAAAGATTATTCTGACAACTTGAAAGGCAAAATATATCTCAAAGCACTTTGTTTTCTTCAAAAGAAATAGTTACCTTTTGCTTTCAATATTAATGATAAGGTGCTACAATAAAATATATACATAGCATATCTATGTATATATATGCATGTATATATAAATATAAATATTTATGGTTGAATGTATATTTAAATTGTATGATTTTTATATTAGTAATATTTTCTTGGGTGATATAGTGGCATTTTGGGAAAAATAAATTGGAACCAGATGGTCCTGGTATGGATCCTACTGCAGTGCTGCCTTTAGTATGATAGTTAACCTTTCAGAATTCACTCACTAATTTATAATTAGCAAGCTACTCACAATATTGTTGCAAATACCTAATGAAGTTATTTTTGAAAAATGTCCAGTAGAATGTCTAACATACAGTATTATAGATGGACATTTGACAAAATAATCATAGGGCTTAGATATGTAACCAGATTTTTCCTTCAGCAAATTCATTTGAAAGTATTCTGCTCTAATATTTTGGGCCTGAAATGGATTTCAAGGGAGGATAAAAAAATTTACCCTATGAATCTTTCTAACAAAATAGTTGTACTCCTGGGGTGTGTAGCTCAGTGATAAAGCATTCGTTTATCATGCAAAACAAACACTCCTCCATGAAAAAAACTGAAAAAAAAAAAAGTATTGATACTTGTGCCAAACAATTTTGGGGAACGGTACTGAGAACAGAATGCTAGGTGAGTATTCTACCATTGAGCTATGTCCTCAGCCCCAAACAATTTTTTAAAAGCCAGTCTAACAGAATTTTAAGTAATTACTATAGATTTAACAAAGACAAATAGCAACCTTATTCAGAGCCAAATAGTTTAAATCTATTAGGGATTTAAAATTTAAATATGCTGCTCTAAAAAATTCTTGGCATTTTCTTTAAGTGGTCTTTTCCCCTCTAGTTTCTATTCCCAACCTCAGAGTGGGCAGAGATTCAGTATATCAGCTAGCTAATGCTGCCTAACACACTACTCCCCCAAACTCAGGTATTTGATACAGTTTTTTCTTCCCAATCATGTGTTGCAGGTACAGTGGTGGTCTGCTCATACAGGTTCGACCCAGCTAGGCAGCTCTGCTTCAAGCTGAAGGTACAGCTGGACTTGATTTGTTGACATAGATTTGAGCTCAGTTTTTTACATGTGTTCATTCTAGGGCACAGAATGATAGGGCATCAGCTATTTAGTGAAAGAACCTCTTCATGGCAATCACAGAGGCCTGAGAGCACAGGCAAAAATACACTGTGTTCCTAAAGCTTAGATCTCACAGTCTCAGCTGTCACGTCTACAGGTCATGGTCCAAAATGAATCACATGAATAGATGTGAAGTCAAGAGGCAGGAAAGTACAGTCTGCTTCTACACTGCCACCTGGCAAGGATAGGGATATAAGAGAGGATGAAGAAATGGAGCAGGAACTCACCCTCCCGCACTAACGGAGGCTGGGAATTCCATACAGGCAAATATACCCAGAGTTTTAGAGACATTTTTCATTATATAGATCAGTAGCAGAAAAAGAAGAAATTGGTAAGGAAGGATAAAATTGTGAATTCCTTCACGAGGTATACATTCTACCTTTCAGAATTTTGAAAGATTCCCTTGTTAAGTACCACTGGCTAGTATTTTGAACATTTCGAAATAAACGGTTTCAGTGGAGCTGAAATGTACTAATTTTGAATACTTAGCCATCTGGAGCATTAGATGCTTAATTACAGCTGAAAACTCATGAATGAACAGTATGAGGCAGTTTTTCTTTCCAGTGAATCTCAATTGTGTTTGTCTTTATTCTCAGAAGGCTGGGGGAGGGAGTAATATGCTAGGAACCATATTATGCTATTTCTTGGACTTCATTCTTTTCTTTTTATATAAACTCATCTTAAAAACATGTTAAGCCATGACAAGATCCCTATATCTGTTCATAAAACATCAACTACAAATGCAATTCTACATGTCACATAAAGAAAACAATGGGTAATAGAAAATAATTTGCTTTGTTGTCAAATGCATTTAAGGTCAGTTTCCTCAAAGCTTACAAGTTTTAAATTTCTTTTGGAGCAAATTCCTCCCTGTTCAGTCTATTCCACAATCTTCATAACTAACCATAATAAAAAACAAAACAAAACAAAACCCCCCAAAACCAAAAAAATGATGGATCTGTTTTTATGGTAAGAAGCAAAATTAGTTTATAATAATTGAGCTAAAAAAAACTCAGAGCTTTTCAAAAAATCCATCAGATGTGATACTATATTTAAATTTTATGCCATTCATAAAATTACAGAATTTAGAACTCTCATTTTCCCATTCTGTCTTGAACATATTAAAGGTCAGTAAATGCCAACTAGGTAAACATTATTTAATGAACCTAAGGTACATTTACCCTTGGTCAGCTTGTGCAACACTTATAGTTGAAGACCCTTCTTTGCTATTAAGGGCTTGCAGTATGTTGGAAAGTTAAGCTGATTGATATAAAATTGTCAATTGCAAATTCGCAGCATATTATATGCCACATATCTCAGTACTAAAGGCAACTCTATTTCCCTACCCTCTTTTAATCCCCACCCTCTGTTATGATCTTTCACAATACCCTGCATTTATCTTTCAGAACATGTATCACAGTTTGTGATTCTATATTTGTGTGCTTGTTTACTGCCTGCTGTTCCCATTAGACTATAAGCTCTAATGACAGGTGCCCTGATTTATCTACTGATATACACCCTGTGCTTGACATAAGGGTCAGTGTCTGTAAATACTGTTGAATGGATGATCGAATGAATGAGTGAAAAACAGAATGAGTAAATAGCTTGAGTAAGACCTATAAATTTGTTTGAGTTTGTTGTTGCTTTGAATGCGATTGGTTAGATGGTAAAAGAAATAGCTGTCAGGTAAGTAAATATGAAAAAAATATGTGTATGTCCTCCCTCCTTTTCTACCACCCAGTATGTCCAGGAGCTGGGTCAATTCCAAACATATGAGTTTATACTTTGGAGACAAGATCATTGTGTCCTTTCTGGTCTCAGGATCCTGGTTCTTGAAGGTGTCTCTTGAAGAGTCCTATGTGTAATAATAAGAGCACCTCGTTACTGAACATGCAATTAGAATAGCAGTTATTATTTGCAAAGCACTTTCAGGGTGCCATGTGCTGTGGTTAAATGCTTACATATTACAATCTCTGATGCTAAACAACAGCCTTAAGTGTTAGATACTATCACTGAACTTATTTTACAACAAGGTGACTGGGGATCAGGAGAAGGCCAATGGCACTGAATGTCTTGCCTACAATTTGAATTTGGAGTGCATACTTAGCTTATGGCTTTCTCAAGGGGAAAAAAAAAAAAAAAAAAGAAGAAGAAGAAGGGAAATAAAGCCACAATCTATTTTGTCTTCTGGTGGGTTTAATTTGATTTCCTTTCTCTCCTATGCCTGACAACAACATTGGAGTCAGACATTCATTCATTGAATTCAGTGGCTTTTGAGCTTCTAGGCCTTTTTGGGGTGTAAACATTCACTCATATACTTAATCAACAAATAGGTTAGGGGGACCCATTATGTGCCAAGTATTGTTTTAGGAACTTATACTTTATTAATAAATAAGAAATATCCCTGCCCTCATGAAGCTGCCTTTTTATATAGAGAAACAAAGCCATACTCAACAAACAAAATAGCTAAATTATATCATGTTTAAAAGTTATTAACTGAGATGGAAAAACAGAGAAGGTTAAAAGACCCAAGGGGCGTCGAGGAAGAAGTCCAGGTTGCAGATTTAAATAGGGGGTTTAGAGGACACTGGGCAATGAGCCATGCAGCTTTCTGGGGGGAGAAAGGTCCAGGCCCAGGAAACAGCTAATAAAAAGAGGTTAATGTGGAGTAAGGACACTTTGAAATTAGATGAAATCACTGCTTTCCAGGAGTTCACACTCTTGGGGTGAAAGAGCTAAACAAACAAACAAAATAATTATGAATCATGGTAGTTGAGAGTAATAGGTCTAAAGGAGGTGTGTGCCAAGCAGGAGAAAAGGGCCATACTGCCTGGGGACATGTGAAAGTGCCTCACTGAGAAGGTGATGGTTTCCTTTCTTTTCTCAAACAGGAAATTTTTTCAGATGACAGAGTGAATTGACAGAAGCTCAATGGAGCATCACGTTCAGGAAGTAAGAGGATGTTCTGCTAGTGCCTGAAGTTTGAAGGGAGAAAGGATCAGTGTGTTGGAAAGGAGGTGGGGTTCAGGTTGTAAAGAGCCTTGCTTGCTGCTAGAAGAAAATTTCCCTACTTGAAGATCATGTGGAGGCTCTGAAGGAACTGAGCAAGGTGCAGGGAGGCATTTTTATAGGTAATAAAATTAAAGTCCAGAAAGGTTAAGAAATCTCTAGAGCCAGGAGTTAAATTCAAGCTAGTCTGACCTCAGAACCAACCCATAAAGACATGACAAGTCCCTCTCCTTACATTAGAGTATAATGGGGTTATATTCTGCAGAAGGGTTAACCTCGTGAGATGGGGTGCTATTTTTATTAGGAGAGATGGGTCAAGGCCTTGTGTTTGGAAAAATCCAGAATCCACTCTGCTTAGAACTCTATTTTTCCAAGGAATCCAGAACTTGTGTCACCAGTATTTTTTATGAGTGTTTGTTTACACTGAAATCATTGTCCATAATATTTCTCTTCTTAAGAGCTGAGTATATGGTGTCATAGTAACTTCACTAGATTCACATAGCAAGTTACTTAGACCTGAATGAGAATAAAACTCCAGGAAGCTCAAATAAAAATACACCAAAAATGTACCCAGTCGTCAGGAATATATTAGGCCTTATTTTTAGGAGTTAGAGCTACATGTAAAAGCAATTATTCTGATCACACTTAAATTTGGTATTTAGCCTTAGAGGTGTATTTAAATTAGATAAATAAATATTACATTAATACTGCAGTATAACCACAGATAGCTTTCTTTTTGCTAGAAAGGGAAATGTAGAAGCTTCAGCTATAACATATTGTTCTTTACAGAGATGTTTTATGTCATGACTATTGTAGAAAAGTAATATATGCACCTTGAACTTTGGGTCTTTTTGTTTTGTTAATGTAAGTATGAATGTACATATGTTTAAATAAGGCCTTCAATGTTTATCTTGTCTTCACTGCTTTTCTTCTTTTTGTTCTTTTCTGTGTGTATGTGTGTGTGTGTACAGCAAACTTGCAGAATGCATTTTTCTTTTTCTTTTTTTTTAACTTAGAAGATGATCATGTTTTGATATAGTTGTGAAATGATATGTCATGGACCTGAAGATGGTATGTTATTTAGTGGAAAATTGAGATTAAAAAAAATTCCTCAACTCAGTCACTTAAATAATAACAAGTTTATCTCCTTCTCATATTAGGTTTTGGGTGGGAATTCAGTTCTAGCAGTACTCTCCTGCCTCCAGTGGTTTGGAAATGAAGGGCTACTGGTGGCTTGAACATCTTTAATGTGTGGACATCCTGCTGTTGCCACCATAGTCAGTGTAGATGGAGAAAAAGCATGGAAAATTACAATTGAAAATCATTATGGTCCAGATCTGGACGTGATATACATCACGTCTGCCAGAGACGAGGGTCCAATACCAGCCTCGTCTAACTGTAATGCAGTTGTATGCCCATAAGGAGGGGAGAGCAAATTTTGGTGGATAGTAAGCAGCCTTAACTGGTAACAGCTTTGTATTGTTTTGTTATGTACTGATGAAATAATGATTCCAGAAGGAAAAAAAAAAAGCATCCACTTTTATTTACTACTGATTTTGTGTACTAAATAACCATACTCAAGAAATTTCAAAGGCCTCAACTCAGTATCAATTCTTGACTTACATTTCTCACATCCAGCTGTCCCATGCTTTAAGTCAATGTGTATGATGTTTTTCATTGCTCCAGAGCATGAAATTTAGGGCAAAACCAACTTGCAATCAACCAGTGACTCTCAAATTTTAGCAGGCATTAGAATCACCTGGAAGGCTTGTTAATAAGCAAATTGCTAGTCCTGCCCGCTACAGTTTCTGATTTAGTAGGCTTAGAATAATTTGCATGCTCCACAAGTTTAGGTGATGCTGATTTTGTTGGTCTGGGACCAAAATGCCCTAGCCTTGTGCTAAAATGCCTGAGTTTTTCTTCCCTACAGTCTTTTCTACCCTTTTACCATAAGACCAAACTTCTCCAAGCCCAAGAGGACTTAAAGATACTTGCCCACTTCTGTAAGGTAAACAGGAAGTTCTGCTGGAAGTAATAAGTGTTTTTCTAAAACATTTTAGTCTAGGACTGTACTCTCAAATTTAAACAGTGGAGGTAACTGTAACTTGACTTATTGTTACTCTGAAGGAGTAACAATACCAATACCCTTCCACTATCCCAGACTTCTTTTTTGTTTGAGTTTTCTGTCATTTTTCCCAAATTCAGATTTTCTTATATGAACCTCCAGTTCATGTATAATATAAAGCAGTCTCGCTGGATGTGGAGGCAGGAGGATTACAAGTTCAAAGCCAGCCTCAGCAATTTAGTGAAGGCATAAGCAACTTAGTGAAACCCTGTCTCAAAATAAAAAAATAAAAACAGGCTGAGGATGTGGCTCAGTGGCTGAGTGCCTCTGGGTTCAATCCCTAGTACCAAAAAAACAAAACAAAAAACATTCTCAATGTCTGCAATGTGCCCTTTTCACCCGAGAAAGTAGCATTACTTCAGGGAGTTTAATTTGTTCTATCAAATGACTAGCTTCTTTGAAACTTTTAAGAATTTTGTTTGGCTTTTTGTTTTTGGTACTGGGGATTTAACCCAGGGATGCTTTACCACTGAGCTATATCTTCAACCCTTTTTATTTATTTATTTTTTATTTAGAGACAAGGTCTTGCTGAGTTGCTTAGATCCTTGCTAAATTGCTGAGACTGGCTTTGAACTTGTGATCCTTCTGCCTCAGCCTCCTGAGCCACTGGGATTACAGGTGTGCACTACCATGTCCAGTTTAAGAATGTTTTAAAGCTGGTGACCTAGTGTTTGGGATATACAAAAAGAATGGTGTGCACATAACAGTATTTTTTTATGGTTTGTCATCTTGGCCTTAATTCATTATTTGAAGTAATATGTTTAGTATTGATTTATTACAAGTTGCCAATATAACCCAACATTTATCACATATTTAAAAATTGAAGCCAGGTGTAGTGGTGCAGGCCTGTAATCCCAGCTACTGGGAAGGCTGCAGCAAGAGAATTGCAGGTCTGAACCCAGCCTGACCAATTTAGTGAGACGTCTCAAAATAAAATTTTAAAAAAGCACTGGATGTAGCTCAATGATAGAGCACTTGTCTTGCATGAGTGAGGCCCTGGGTTCAATTCCCTGTACTTTTTTTCTCTCCTTTCCAAATGGTTATCTCGGGCAAACAGGAGTCTATGTGAACCACTGTCCTTTTCTTTGGCTCAATTTGTCTGCTGACTTTTCTTGGTGATTCACTAGAAAACACTACAGGTGCTAATCTGCCTGGGGCAGAAAAGTACAAAATAGATTTCATACAACAGTTGCAGCAAGTCTTACAGGTAATTAACTCAGCATGATTTAGCTGGATTTGTACCAAGGGCTTGTTTGCCCATGCTGAGAAAAATAATACTTTGTCACTCTCATCAGTGGATCTCAAAATACTTCACAAACATTAATTAATGCTTATCACACATCCTATCATCCCCATTTCCAGATGAGGAAACTGAGCAATAGTGATTTGCCTGTAGCTTTGTGGCTGTTCTCCGTGGATGGTAGATCAGAACACACAATTTGACCTTTTGACTTTGGGGGTTATGCTTCTTCCTGCTGATGAAGAAGGTAGCTGACACCACCTACTTCAATATGCACAACACAGTCTACTCCTCATCTTAATCTAATCTACTTAAGACCACAGGACAAGATGTATGGTAATGTTTTATATGGATAAACTCTGAAGGATTGTGCATATTTGAGCTTATGTTTATGCTTCCAAACATGTACGTAATTATTGAAATAGAATTCTTCCTTGTTTAGCATTTGTAAGAATTATTTTGCCCTGTGGAGAGGTTGATTGGTTGACCAGTGAACTGCCAGGAGTGGGAGTGAAAGTTTGCCTCTTGTGGGTCAATTCAGGAGATATTTGGAAATAGGGGCTCACCCCACCGCTAGGAAGGAGCTACACCTCAAATCAATTTTCCATATTAATAGTGGATTCTCCTCCTTGTATTTGGAAGAATTGCAGCTAACTCATCTTCACAACAGGTGTTCACCAGGTGCCAGTGGCTGGTGTTTCCTGATAGCTCTCTGCACAGCAGCTGCTTGGCTCAGGCTTCTTATCTTCTGCCTGCAAATCCATTGACACTTGCCTTGTAGAAAGGAAGAGCAGCACACCTCCAATGCAGGCCCAACTGTTCTAGGCCAAAGAAGCCTCCCTGCAGGAAGACCTTAGTACCCAGTGAACCTGCTCCCTGCGAGTCCCAGTCTGTACTATGGAACATTGCTAGAGTTTGCCCAAGCCATTTGCACCACACAATTGTCCTAGGTATGCAAGTCTTGATTCTTGAGTTGGACCTGAGTCCTGGAATCTATATGTAACAGTCATTCCCTTTCGTTGAGAAATTTTTGAGAATAACAAATAGGAATTTACTGAGTTATATCTAAACTCAGACTTGAAAATTATGTTTTACAGGGTGCCAATATAAGCCTAGTATATACTTAATTAACATTTCACA
>PVHX01023420.1:0-25794 GCA_004024805.1 Geosciurus inauris
ATGGTCAGGAGAGGATCCTGGGAGGTCTGGATGTGAAAAAGGGAGCATCTGCCTTGTGGTTCCATTTTTTATGACCTACCTGCTAATTGCTGACAAATTATGTATGCTTGCACCTTATCTTTCTGTGTAGAATTGTTGGAAGCAAAAATGAGAGCATGTGTTTAGAGATACCAGTTGTGTTAGGTATAGTGACCATTTTATCCATCCTCAGGGTGGATGGAAGATCCTTCAGGCTATGAAGGTAAATGCAATCTGAATTTGGAGATGGTTTCCAGGAGTGATCAAATATCAAAAGGTTTCCAGAAACTCTTACCTGTGTCCCAATACAATTCTCAGTCAATTTGTTGCATAGACTAAAAAGCATTTTATCATTTCCATACACCCATCTGAATGCCCTGGGGACTATGGCTGGCATTGCAATTATCCTCACTTGATTCAGGAGAGACAAAAGAAGACTAGAGGTGGTCAGTGCAGTTATTAGGATCACATATACAATGCACTGGCCTATTATAAAAATCCCTTGCTTATTCTGTATGTGGCCTTAAATACACAAATTTAAGAATAAGCTTAAATTAGGTTGAGTCACAAATGTGTCTTGATAGGGCAGCTTGGAATAAAATAAAGAAGCTGAGGGAATGTGTGTATGTGCACCTGAGGGTCTCTTCTGTCCAATGATAGAGCTTGCAGAGAGGATGCTGGGAGACTTTGAGAAGGCTGGGATCTCATGTGCAGAAGGGGGACTGCAGACTCGGGAAAGTTGGAAGTTTGGAATTGTGCAGCATTTATAATCTTTCTAATATGACAGCTTCAGAAGGATTGTTGTTTGGGTGTGTGTCTCTTCAGGATCAAGAAAATAGTCAGTTATAATGATAAAACTCAGCTTAACTGTATTTTATATATATCATATATAAACTTACATATATATTATATGTGAAATATTTAATTTAAAGTAATTTTTTTTTAGATTTGGTTTCAAAATAAAAGAGCCAGACGACATCTTAGAAAGAAAGAGAGAATGTTTGTCACCAGGAGAAGACACGAGTTCCCTGTTCCAGCTCATCTTGTTTTAGGCCACCAGGATGCCAAGATGCAATCTGACAATAGTGCCCCTGCACAGCCCTCTTCCCCCCAGCAGGCTACACTGGGAAGAGCTGGTGAAAAGGATGGCTCATGTGACTCTATGTGCCCAGGCATTAGAATGGAATCAAATTATGCTTTGCTATGTCCAGGGTACAGAGGATGTGGACCTTCTTCCAGCTTCAGAGAAGCCAACTCTCTTCATCCTGCTTCATCTCTGCAGTATTTTGAAGGAGCTTCCTTTACAACAGAGGACAGCCAGCATAGCAGTCCCTTGCCTTCGCTGTATGTTGACAGTGTGCAAAGGAAGATGCAGCAGCAGGAGGAGCCGCAGTTACCTGGGCTATATTGGCTGTATGAAAAACAACAGCAGCTTCCCTGGGGATATTATTCTCAACAGGGACAACAACTTCAGAAATACCAAAAGAATATGCCATTTCAAGACCAATTTCTAATGCCCCAGGAGTATAGGAACCTTGTGCTTCTGGTGCCCACCTTTCTACTACATCAGAATCTAGGTTGTCAAAAGAATGGGAGGCCCTGAGCTCTCAGATTCAGGTTATATCTCCTCCCCAATTGGAGGTCAATTCTCTACCAGTGCCTTTTGGGCAAGATATAGAGCACAGTGCTACAGAGCAACCCATGTCCCTATCCCAGCAGCTTTGGGATGAGGAGTCTGAAGGGGTCTATGACTGGGCCACAATTATAACTGGAGAACATGAAATTAAATTCTAGACTGATATAGTCATAGTTCATTCTAGTATCATTCTGACTCAGGAAAAAATACTCTCTTGAATCTGCTTAATTTGATGCTCAGGCATTTAAAACGTTTACCATGAAATAATGAAAAAGAAAATAAAAGGAAGGAAAACCACCAAAATATCAACAAACAAAAAACCACAAAATAACTCCAAATCCATCATAACACCACCCGTGATCACTCACACACACACACACACACACACACACACACACACTTCCTGAATGTTCAGGATCTTCTGTTGTTGCATCAGTACCCACCAGTGGCAGATCCATGAATATGCACATCCTAGTGCCCTGGAGGAAGTTGGAATGATGCAGGCAGTACCAGAGCAGCGAGCACAATCACAGCATGAAAACTATTTTCACAAAGTATAGCACTTACCAAATTCAAACCAATGTGTGCTTTAGGGAGACTCTTCTTGCACAGCCCTGCCTCAGACAATATTTTCTCTCTTTGTAAAATACTCTCAGCTATCTTCGTGTGGATGAGTGCACATGCTGCTGCTCTCCTCCAAGGACAAGGACAGCATCTTCCAGACACTATAGCCTTCTAGGACAGCCTGGACTCTCTGAAAGTTGTCAGTATCATTGGTATCAAAGACACTGAAAAGGTTTCAAACTCAACCACAAAAAAAGAAAACTAGCTAGGATGTTATGAAGGAAGACATCTCTCCCAGAGTTCCCTGATGAGAATTGCCAAGATTCAGCCAGAATTCAGCCTTCTAAGGACATTCTTCTGAAAGAATGTCACCATGTAACTGTCTGTGGAACTTTAGACTCACATCGCCCTTCTTATTGACCATTGTTACCAAGACATATTGTTTGGAAATATCTGTTGTAGGTTTTTGAACTTTTGCCTTTACAAATCTTCTCCAGCCCTAAACTCTCCCACTGTGCTCACAGGCAATGTTCCTGGGGTTGACTGTGGCAGGCACAGGCCTCTGACACTCTCATTCTATTTCCAGTTCACATTCTTCAAAGAATCTTCCTCTGACAAATGTTTACATGGACACCTTCCTCCACCTAAAAGGCACAGGGATACCAAGTTTCCCCACTTAAGGGAGGGCTTCCACTGAAGCCAGACTTTTAGCTACTGAAATCTCAAGAGCACCTGCAGGCTCATGCACTGGCCCAAGAACCTCTCTTTGAGAATCCAGAGTTCTTTGATAGTCACCTGGGCATGTGGGTGAATAATATCTGAAAGTGCCCAGGTGAGCATCTGCATATTGTTGATCAGTGTTTGGAGACAGGGCTTCAAATTGGCGGGTTTCTGTGAACCTCCCACTTGGGAACTTTTTTTTATAATTGTGAGGTATCAGACTGAGAACACTGGGAGAAACCCAGGGGCCTTCCTGTGGCTTGGACACCTCCTGCCAACACAGCTCTGTCGGCTACATTCCTCAAACCACTAGGTGGCACCATTCACACAGTGCCAGTGCCAGAGTGGAGCTCATCTTCTGAGTTCCGCTTTTTGACTCTTGGGCTGTTTTGTGCAGAAGCAGGCCAAGGCTACAAGCCTCTTTGTTTGCACTTTTCATTGAGCTCTCACAAGATAGGGTTTGGATACCTAGGGTGGGGCTCGTTCTGAGACTCCGGGCATGTTTCCATCAGGGGATCTCTCTGGGTCCAGGTGCTGTTTTGTCCAAAGGCATGTGTGAGTTGGCAGGAAGGGGCTCTTGTCTCAGCCTCAGGTGTCCAAGCTTGAAGAGGTCCGTGGCAATCTCGTGGCCCGGGTTGATGTCCAGCAATTGGGGACTTCTGCAAAGTCATCTGCACACAATGGGGATTAAGTCTGTGACCCCATGAGGGGTTCTCTGCCTCCTCTGGCACCTGAGAACTGAGGAGCTGACATGCATAAGAACAAGTCAGGGTTCTTGCCTTTCAAGTCCCATCCTAGTCTTTTTGATGCCAGGCACTGTCTACCCTCCTCCTCTTAATGCAGGGACGAAGCTTTGGCAGTTCAAAGCTGGCACGATTTGGTTTCTGGAGCCCAACTGGGAATGTAGGCAGAGGAGGCGCAGTTGCACTTCAGTTACCAGCACTCAGGTGGCATTTCCCGCAGTGTAGAGCAAGGTCCCAGCTCACTTTCTTCCAGCAGAGATGGGACTGAATCACCAGCAGGATGGTTGGAACTTCCAACGGCTGGGACACAGGAGTTTGTGTCTGATGTCCAATAAGTGATGTGTACCCTGTGGGGGTCTCTGAGAAGCCCCATCCAGCCCCACCAAGTTTTCCGGGGAAAGGGAAGCCATAGGTCCCGGCAGACATGAAACATGGGGATGCTGACCTATGGACTAAGATATTCCCTTGACCTCTTTTTAAAGTTCTGTGTGTGTTCCAGGTGAACAGGAAGCAACCCTAGTCCTCTTCTGTCCCAGAAACACCCAGGTGATGTATGCAGAATTTTCAAGTAAATAAAGAACTTGGTCTCTCCAAAAGTGTCTCATGAATAGGCTCATTAAGATGTGATTTAAAACAAATTCCCATATGAAATTTCACAGGTATTCCCATTAATATACAATTTGTCCATGTAGATTTGTTTATTGATTAATTGATTGAATTGGTTTTCTGATCTGGCTTATTTTATCCAGCTACAGAAGTTCTTTTTTCTTTCTTTCTTTCTTTTTAATACTTGGGATGGTTCAGAGGCCAATTTCAAAGGGTTAGCTCTTAAACTAAACGTTTCAAAAAGGCAACAAGGCCTTTATTTGTTTGTTTTGTGTAGGTATGTAAACTGGTGTATTTTCATGTGTACATGTGTGTGGTAAAGAAAAAAGTTTAAAATTGCTTTCTGTCTTCACTATAAAGGAGTTTACTAAGAGTTACAAGTTTCAACAGGTATATTAAAATTTCTAAATAGTACTCCAAACTGCTTGTCCTACTGATGTTACCACTTCTCAATTTTGAAGCAGTAAAAGTGGTCATCATTTATTTTTGTACAGCAGTAAGGATTCCCTAAAATCAGAGAAAGAAAATTTTAAAAAATTTAAGACATTCAGTGTAGATAGGTAATTGATTTGCATCACAAAAATGGAGGCCAGTGTGGATGCAAAATTTTGGAGAGCACCTCTGATGGTTTAAAATGTTATTGCCTCCTCTCTTGTGCAGAGGCACATATGTGTAATGCCAGCTGGGAGGCTGAGACAGGAGGATCAGAGTTCAAGGCAGCCTCAGGAAAAACAAGGTGCTAAACCATCCAGTGAGACCCTGTTTCTACTGAAAAGACAAAATAAGGCTGGGGATGCTGCTCAGTGGGTGAGTGCACCTCAGTTCCATTCCTGGCACCTGTTCTCTAAGAAATGTTTAATACCTTCAGGATCCTTTCTTCAACCTTACCAAGAGAAACTGCTCCTACTACAACCTGTTTCTAGTGTCCCAACAGGTTCCTCTTAAAGCTCTTAAGTTTCTATGAGAGAACCAACCCTGTAAGACTACTGATTTCCAACCCTCATGCCAGCCAGAACACTATGAAAATGTTTCCAAAAAGAGGAATAACATCCAGTTGGAGGGGATAGTATTCATCTCACTCAAGTCAGAACAACAAAAGTGTCTCCTACAAAACAGTAGACAGTCCTCAGCCTCAAACGACCCTCCAAAGATCAGACTGAAAATAAAGTTTATCGTGTTTTTTTTCCTCTTGCTAGAACTGTTATACATCCCAAAAGTCTAAAACAAACAAAAAACCCTTTCACCAGTCAAATTAATGTATATACATGGCCATCACAAATCCTTACCTAATTGAAGAAAAATTAAAGAATTCATGGTTTCTAGATAACAGAGGGATGTTGTTGGCAAAATTATATTTGCCTTGACCAAACAAATTCCATTTTACCCAGAGACTCCATTTTATATAAAAAATACTTCTCCCAAGAGAAGACCCTTCCTCTGCAATCCTGCTTAGCCCACCCTGTTCAGCAACACAGAGCAGCTGCAAAATGTTTCTTTTTCTCTTATGTAAGATGATCTTTCTCCCTTTTGTCCCTGTTTTTCGTGGGCTCATACTGGACCCTGAAGTGGGTCACTTAGACCCAGTCTTTAAATGCTATGGTTTTGATTCACTGGTAGCTTGCAGATTTTAGCTCTAACAATGTACCCTACCTTCTGCAAGGGGTCAAAGCATGCAGAAGTGGCCAGTTTGCTGCCCTGTGGCCCACTGCAGTGAATAAAGTTTCATGTTGTGCTTCAAGGCTTTCCCAGTGATTAATTTCAAACATGCCAATCATTTCCACAAACCTGGAGGAAATATGTCTGAGGGCATGTTTAGTGCCAGGGCTAATGCTTGGTCCCAGGGATACAGCTGTGAAGAATACAAATGCAGTCTGGGGGCCCTCAGCTCGCTTACAGTGTAGTTCAGCTGACAAGAAATTCAGCAATAGGGATTTACTAGAGACAAATGTCTATTTTGCATTTCTCCTGTGTGATTCTGCATTCAGGGATTGGGACCAACCAGGTCCTCAGTACATTGAAGTAATCAAGGAAGAAAGAAGGTAGAAATAATCAGTAGGATTTGGACACTTGGTGGAGTGAAGGGGTCTACACAGTTCATTTGGGCTGACAAAAATCGTCAAATTCTCCTATAATACCAGGGATGTAGGAAGCTCAGACAGGATTGCAAGTTCTAGGCCAGACAGAGCAATTTAGTGAGACTCTGCCTCAAAAGAGTCAATAAAAAGAATGGGGAATGTAGCTTGGTGGGTAAGCACTAAACACTAAATGAATAAGAACAATATCTTCAAATAATGATGATTAATGGTGTTAAAATTAATTTGTGTGTAGACGTTTGGCCTATACAATACAAGTTTATATGTACCCCTGAAAAGAGATTAGAGGTGGAAGAAAAGATCAATCAATAAATGCAAACTAATTTTCTTGACATTTTCATCAGAGTAAACTAAATTCTCTGATGTGGGAGAATGAGGCAAGCAGCTAAAATTTAGGGTGAGAAAATACATATTCAGTGAATGGGCAATTAATTACAAATCCCTTTCCCACTGAGCTACATCCCCAGTCCTTTTAATTTATTTTGAAATTTTGAGACCTGTTCTTGATGGGTTGCTGAGGGTCTCACTAAGTTCAACACTGACCTTGAGCTTATAGTTAGTCCTCCTGCTTTGACCTTTTGTGTAGTTGTGATTCTAGGTTTGCACCACCATGCCCAGCAGGGAGTAGGTATTTTTAAAAGTTCATCAGATTGGGAGGCTGAGACAGAAGAATCACAAGTTCAAAGACAGCCTCAGCAACAGCAAGGTGCTAAGCAACTCAATGAGACCCTGTCTCAAAATAAAAAAAAAAAATAGGGCTGGGGATGTGGCTTAGTGGTTGAGTACTCCTCATTTCAATCTCTGGTATCAAAAACAACAACAACAAAAACTGACCAGAATGTTGATGCTTCTGAGACTGCACTGTGCTATACACACCGCCAATGCATGGCTCCATTTATAGGACCTGGTGTGTGCTGGGCTCTTAGTTATGGGACCTTATAACAAGGATGAAGGATTCAGAGAACATTCTTTGGAGCCAAGCTTCATATAAAGAATATGAACTAGGAATACAAACTACACAGAGATTGGCTAAAATATTTGATGACTTAGAAAATGTAGAATGAGATTGGGCAATCTGGAGCTGGGTCCTTGGTGTACATCGTGGAGTAAGCTGTGAGGAGAGCCCGACTGGAGTTGAGGCAAGAATGAAAACAAAGCAGAGAGAGGGTCTTTCAGATGGTTATGGAAGCAGGTTGATGGAGGAGGGGTGGAAAGGTCACTACCAGGTATGGATTCAGGTCACCGAGGAAAGAATCAAACAAAGTTCCTGGGAACTTGGAATTTTGGGGAAAAGATAAAAAACCAGAGAAAGCAATCTAAGAACTATGTTTTTATTTGATTGTTAAATACGCAGCAAAATGAAAATCTGTACAATAATGAAAAACATGGACTTACACGAAAGGGCCAACAAATTAACAATTAGAAACTTCATAAAAAATATGAAGAAGAAATTTCTTATCTTTGAAACTTTATCTCACACCAACCATCTACTTATAGTTCAGCTAAGTTTATAGACACAAAAATAGTGGAATGCTGAGAATAAGAACTTCCTACTCCTTTGCTCCTAAGGAAGAAACCCAGGAGCACTAACACTGAATTACATTCTTCGAACTTTATTTTTATTTTATCTTTTTATTTGGAGTCAGGGTCCTGCTAAATTGCCTGGGCAGATTCGGATGCTCTTCCTCAGCCACCGGTGTTGCTGGGGTTACAGGTTTGTGTCACTGCAGGCCCTCTTTTTTATTTTATTTAATATTATTTTCTCTTTTGTTGTGATTGTTATAAACATGGCCAACCACAATGAATTCAGGACCCTCTGAAGGCTGGTTTGGTTATCAGTGACCATTAAAAATTCCCAACTCTATCAAATTGTATGAAACTGTATAATGAACATGAAAAAACGCTATTGTCATTTTCAAAGTACTTTGATGGAAAACAAAAATTGAAGACCCTTCAGTGTTTTGAATCCACATTTTGGTTTCATTTGAGGGGCCAGAGAGAACTTGTCATCAGCTGGTGTTGCTGACTAAATTGGGTGGGTGGGCCTCTCTACTAAAAAGGGACAACATTATAATTGAGACAGGAGTATAAGATGACTAGGTCATGTGATTGAACAATTGTTAACTTTTCTTTTTTCTCTAGATGTTTATTTTTGTCCTTTGCTTTGGTGCTAGAGATGGAACCCAGGGGTGCTTTACCACTGGGTTCCATTCGTGGTCCTTTATATTTTTTGAGTTTGAGACAGGATGTTGCTAAACTGCTGAGTCTTGCTGAACCTGTTGAGGCTGAAGCTCCAATTGGTGATCCTCCTGCTTCAGCTTTCATGTTGCTGGAATCTCAGGCCTGCACCGCCATTCCTGGCTGAGTTTGTTTTGACTTGCTTTCTGGGCATCCACATTGGTATCAAAATTACCATCCACATCATCTTCAGCTGCCCTTAGACATAGCTACACCAACCAGCATTTTGCCATCTCCATCCCCTTCCTGACCATCACTTTCCTGTTGGTCTTCATCTACCTCATTGCCTGCCTGGCCTCCTGAAACCATCATTCTCACTAGCAATTTTATTAGCAGGGGCTCTTCCATTCTCTGACTCCTCCACAATTTCCTTTTCTCATTGAAGTCCTTGGTGGCAATCTCACATGTAATGCACATGGTCGCAATTCACATGATGGGAAAACGGTGATCCCATGCAGAGGTACCAAAAAAAAAGCATGAGTTCTCGTCTTTGGAGATAGACCTACCTGAGTCCATTGGAAAAGAAGCCCATCAGCACAGGGGGCTGTTCCCAGGGGAAGTGTCATCCCGTAACAATGCAGATAAACTTTGAAGGAACTGGTTGCTCGACCCAAATTTGGTTTGCTCTATTCTCTCCATCTCCAAACTCCTCCAAACCTACTAGTCCCCAAAATATCCCTCTGTGTACTCCAAAGCACCTGTGCTGCCTCAAGCAGACAGCATAGGACCTGCCAACAGTCATAGCACTGGAAAAGATCTCCATGAATTTACCTGCCCATCAAGGCTGTTTCTTGTGGCTTTTCTTCATTTGTGGCAACAGAGACACCATGTATCCTGGAATCAAGATAGAGAACTAGATTCCTTCAGCTGTTAGTTTTTAATTATTTTCTGCACTACTGCCATTACCTGCCCAGTTGCAACCTTATGTTTAGCTTTAGTTATCATGGATTGAACCCAGGGGCACTCAAACACTGTGTCTCTTCTCCAGTCCTTTTTAAAATATTTAATTCAGAGACAGACTCGAGGTGCTTTCTACCTCCCTGAGTTACTGAGGTTGGCTTTGAAGTTGTGATCCTCCTGACCCGATGGGATTACTTTTGTGTACCAGGACTTTTGGCAATACATATTTGCATCTGGATTAAGTAGTTGATATCAGTCTCCTCAGAGTTTGACATCAGGTAAATTTTTAATCTCTCTCTGCCTCAGGCTCATCTGTATAATCATGTATATTCCCATGGGGCTGGCAGGAGATAATGTCACAAAAATCTGTTCCAGCTATAGAGTTAGCCTTCATACATTGGTAGGTGGTAGGTACAATCCTCAGTACCAAAAAAAAAAAAGGACAATCATGTCAATGAAAACTGTGTGAATCTTACACACAGATTTAGAGGAATGGGACACAAGTGTCAAGAATGGGTTGCATTTTTTATACCTGAAGTAGAAAATACATCTCCAAATACTATTACCTTTTCTCACACATTTGTGAAAGTACAAAGTGCCAGAACTGTGAAGAAAATTCCAAATTCCAAGGCCTGCATTGTCTTCTTCTCTGAAATGGAGATTTTTGCTCTAGCACAGGACTGTATGAAGAACAAGAGGAAGTAAGGGGGCTCCGTGGTGCATACTTGTAATTCCAGGTACTCCTGGGGCTAAACCAGGAGGATTACAAGTTGGATATGAGCATCAGCAAATCAGCAAAACCCTTAGTTTCCTTCCTACAAGCAAGAACGAGCTGGGGAGCAGTAGCTCGGTGGTTCACTATATGTGGATTCAATCCTGGTACCCAGTGTAAAATCCAAACTCAAAATGGAGTGACTCTGGCTCAAGCTTGCTTATGTCTGCTAACCTACTCTTTGTTCTTTTCTTATTAATGATTTTATATGCTTGCTTCTAATGGATGAGTGGGCAAAACCACAGACTGTCAGACACCTTGGCCAGTTACCTAAAGTTCCAAGAATTAAAAAGGGACATAGGAGGGGCTGTCATATTTGAACTGTAAATAACTATAGATTGAATAACTGCCAATCATGTTTTCCTAGAGAGAGGGTCAAATCTCTGTCCAGCAGAGAGAGATCTCTAGAGAAGGTGACAAGAGAGAGCAAGGCATCACCTGCACTCTTTATGCCACCAAAAATGCCAGTCCTGGACTGGACTTCCCCATGAAAGTTTGGAAAAATGTGTTTCCCTCAATCCCAGTGGTAAGGGGCAGGGCCCCGAGTAACAGTGAAATCTCTGTCCAGCAGAGATAGGGTGGAGAATCTATTTAGGAAGGGATCTTACCTCTCCAAAGAGATAAAAAGGGCGGTGGTGGATGCAGAAGCAAAGTGGCAAAGTAGGTCCCCTGACTTGTAAAGTTTGCTGAATGTGCCAGAGAGGGGAAGGCAGGGAATGGGAAGATGTGGGCTTTCCTTAATGCCAACAATGGGCTTGATATAAGTCCCTCTATTGTCCATGTGGCATGAAGCCATAAGAATGTAATGTGCAAGTTGATATTTGGTACCCCTGGGGGCTGTCGGCGTCAGTTTTCAGACTCAAACTTTTTGGGCAACACTGGGGTGTGGCCCCAGCCAAATGCCTTCAGTTAATTTCCAGCCTTCCTCCTGACACATGCACCAAAGTTCTCCCACACAGCAGTTGAAATTCGGTACCCCTAAGGGCTGTCGGGGTGAGGTTTTAGACCTAAGACCTTCACGCTGCAGCAGAGATTGGCCCTGACCAGAGGCATTCAATTGCCTTATGCCCACTGTCTCTTCCTTGCCCCGAACCTCTCCTGCATAAAGTGGGCAGCAAAGGGCATGGGAAGCACAGTCAGTTTGGAGATTCAGCCGTAGCTTCCAAGAGCAGTGGCTGGGGGGTCTCCCAGTTTTCAGAGAGCTTTAAGGGTGCTGGACGCTCAACGGTCACTCCCCAAGCCTCATCAACCTTTGAACTGATTGTGGGGGAAGGGAAGGGTTCAGGAAATTGGGAAAAATTTACCTCATTCTCAATTACTGGTAGGGGACCAAAATGTTAGTGCAAAAGACCAGGATGGCAGCAAAATTTACAAGTCATTTCAGGCTTTACTCAGGAACAGGACTACATCTACAGAGATGGAACCACTTTCTCGGTGGAAAATGAGCCAATGAGCCACTGAACAAAGAAAGGGACTGGGTTTCTATAGGTTGTTTCGGGGGTGGTCTAGTGAACAGTGGGCTAGTTTTCTTGGGCACTTAGGAGTTTGGGGCTTGTTACATCAATCAAAGAAATGGTCAGTTTTAGTGCTCAGGAATTTGGGCCCTTGGGTCAGGGAGTCCTGCGAGCTGTGGACCAGCATCTTCAGCATGGTGGAACACTCCTCCTTTATCTGCAATTAGCCCCAGGAACACATTTGTCAGGGAAGTGAGAGGTGTGAGCCTAAGGCTATTTTTCTATTCCCTCAGGCTACATTATTTTCAATTCCCATATCTACTACAGGGGACTCAAAGGCCAAGCTGGACAGCACATTGCCCCAAGTCAGGACTCCACCTAGGATGCCACTGGACCCATCTGGTCAGATTTCAGGAAAAATCTCCCAAAACCATCCTAATATTAAGTGGCCAGAAAGGCATTTTAGCCTCAAGATATCTAGCCTAACTGTGGTGTGTTTATTGTTTGTCATGTCTCTGTGTACTGCCTCCTTTTCTTTTGAAACAATGAGCCAATCTTCATCCATACCTAGCTTTTTATATTTGATCAAATCATACTTTGAAAATTTTCAGCAGATGGCAGCCGAATCTGAGGATGTCCTTTACCCAGGTAGACTAACCACTTTCTTATCCCTTAAGTGGCCCAAATAACTGCCAAATTATGTTTTCCTAGAGAGGGGGTCGAATCTCTGTCCAGCAGAGAGAGATCTATAGAGAAGGTGACAACAGAGAGCAAGTCATCACCTGCATTCTTTATGTCATCAAAAATGCCAGTCCTTGACTGGACTTTCCCATGAAAGTCTTTACACAGGGTGTAAAGATGGCCTCTGGAAGGGACCACAAAACTCCCTATTGCCTACTGGGTCCAGAAAAATCATTTCTGAACAGCTTGGCCATCCATATTAAATGTTACCAAAGGGAAAAAGAAATGGTTAAGAAGGTTTTTAACTGTGCTCACTAAATCTTGCATTAAAATGTTAACAGCTGCCAACAGAACCATGTCAGTCCAGCTGATAAATGTGTCTCAAAATTCTAAGCTACGATTTTGGTGGCTGCTATTCAAGAGATCAGAAAGATGGGTTTAGAATAGGACCCTTAGCTGACGGGGGGTCTCCTAAGGGGACCAATGAAAGCAGGCTCCCTTGCTGCCTCTTTGGGAGATTCCCTCAGGGAGAAATTGGGCCCTGTTTGTATATATTCCTTCCAGTCTTTTCACCTCTGATGAGTGGGACCACATCAGGATGAAAACCTGGAAGGCTTTTAAACTTTTCTTTTTGAGTTCTTCATTTTGATCTGATGCTCTTAGGTTAATATATTTTTCTGATTAGATCTAGTTTCTCCAACTGTAAAGTGTTGTTTTACAGTATTTCATTCATCCATAGCCCAATTTACAAGTGTTATCTCTCAATCTAATAGGTTTTGAAAAAATAAGCCACAAGGTTTAAGTAGGTGTTGTGTAAGTACACCAGTGTGTTGTCAGTCTACATGTATTGTCATGTCTACATATGTTTGGTACCAAAATTGACATATGAGCTCATAAATTAAAATTTTTAAAAAATGGATCCAAATACTTTGGTTCACATCATTCAAGAAATTCAATTAAAACTGGGTAATCAAATAAAAGTAAAAATGTCTTTAAAAGGTACTAACTCACAAGCTTCTCTAGGTGGTCAATTGTTAATAAAATGTTGATGTTTATAAAAAGTCTAATACCCATTGTTTCTAGGATTTTTCTTCAGCAGGAAACAATGATGCTGTTAAATGCACTTGTCTGATATCTTGTTTTTTAGAAAATAAGTAAATTAGATCTGACATGTATGAGATTGATTATGGATATGTTTTTTGGAGACATCTGATTGGTTGAAAAAGTTAAAATGCTAACTATTAAATATAGTATCAAGTACTCTTATGGTGTCTTGATAAACTGGTAAATAAAAACAGGATTTGAAATTACATTGTGTCATCACTAATAACAAGGTTGTATAAATGGTGTAAAGGTTTCAACTACATTTTAATTAAAATATATAAATAACAAAATATTTCATTTATGAAAATAGAGTAACTGCCTAAATTCAGAGATTTCATAAGGGTTATTTCAAAATGTAAACCAAAAGGGATCAACAAGTAAAAATTAAAAGGTTCTAAATACTAAAATGTATTTAGTAAAAAATAAAAATTTCTGGGAAAAAAGTATGTGGTAAAGTTGTAAACATCCAAGTAAAGAACAAGAGGATATACATTATACAAAGGTCTATATAAGTAAAGGACAAGTTTGTTTGTGTGTAACTAAGTTGGTTACATATATGTAACACAAAGAGTTAAAGGTATTCAAGGATTTTCCCTAAGGTCAAATATGAATGTACAGAGATAAACCAAAGTTTTATCTGTTAAAATAACAAGAATTTCTGAAAACATGAATTCACTCCTGACATTGTGTTTATTACGTTTTATTCTCAAAACAACTAGTCTTGGAGAAATTAAGGTTTCTACTACTCTGGTTAAATAGCAACTGGTATTTCACAGTATTGTACTACATTCCAGAGTCTAAATTTTTCTTCAAATCTAAATGTGATTAATATAAAAACATTAATGTAATTATGGTATTACTACTATTCTTTACATATTAAATGTGTTCATATCTTTCAAGTATACAAGTCTTTAAAATAAAAGATTTGATTTTATCAAGCTGGTGTTGTACAAATTAAACTTGTCTGTAATGCCAAATTTAGGCTTATACAAATTACAAATTTTATTGGAGATTTATTTATATCATTTGATGTTTTGTAACCAAATCTAAACCTTATGTTACCTTTTACACTGGAATATAAAAATGTAAAGGTATTTTTAAAAGATAATAAGAGCCTGATCTGTTGAAAGGTTAATATTGTAACTAACTTTTCTATAGACTCAGGAACTGTATGTCAAAATAACTCCAAAGTAGGCCAAACCTCAGTTCATTTGAAATTGTATATCTCAAACAGGGGATATAATATATAACCCAGATTAAGCCATCTATAAACAGTTACTAAATAAAAAGGTAAAAATAACTATAAATTTATAAACATTAAATTACAGCTCAGTACTCTTAAGACTGGTAACACTAACTTGCTGGATGGTTATGGCCAAGGCTTAAATATTAAGGTTAAAATAATGGGGCTAAGGAAACCAATATTTGGCTCTCAGCCTCTGAGTCAGCCTGAACACTGGGAAAAGGGGAAGAACTTTACAACTCTGGGCCACATAACCTCCCGATCAGGAGGATTAATGAGACCACTAGAGAACAGAAAGCCAATCAATGTGCATGCTGCAAATGAGGAGGATCACCGGAAAGGGGAGACATCCCTGATGGATCCAAGGGAAGCCATATGCTAAGTGAGACATCTAACTGTCCTACTGCAGATGACACTAGGAGTGCTAAGAGGCACAAGTTCCCCAAGAATTTCCCACAACAACACTCAGCTGACTCTCAACAATAG
The DNA here is from genome assembly GCA_004024805.1 of Geosciurus inauris. Lineage (NCBI taxonomy): Eukaryota > Metazoa > Chordata > Mammalia > Rodentia > Sciuridae > Geosciurus > Geosciurus inauris. The sequence goes on from PVHX01023420.1 coordinate 15,259, forward strand.
ATAAAAACGAGGTCCATTTGACCATCTTGATCTTGAACACCTAGCAAAACTGTTAAAACCAAAACACAAGCACTACTGGGTGTTTAAAAAAATAGTTATTTATAACTTAAGATGTACACTTGGGTTAGCTCCCAAGAATAAGTAAGACTGGAGACAACAAAAGAGAGATTTGTAAGGCAGAGTGCCTGATCACTATCCAAAAAAACCTGTCAGAGCCAAAAGTTGTTAGTCAATTCAAGGCCTACAGATGTTCTTAACCTCCAACATAGGTAGGCTTACTCAATGTATACTAGTATATTTTCACTAGTATGATTCTCTAGCCCTAAGTAAAGTAAATTAACTAAGTGTTATGTATACATTTCTGATATCTCTGACAATGCAAAAGATTTACATTCCCAAATAAAGGCCTTATTAAACTTTTTTAGGCCTTGTTATGGGGATAACTTTTAGTTCTTGTACCTTCTGGCGAGAGATTATTGATTTCTATTATCTTCATGATATTCATTGACATGTTCCAGATGCTACAATATTTATTGTGTATTGATCTCATTTCAGTGCTCATGTCTTTTATTTCTCTCATAGAAGCACCACTCTCTGGTGAATTTACAACCTATTCTTCCTGAAATGAATTTCATCATGGATAACTTAACACAATTTCTAAAGGGAACTCCAAACTGCTTGCCCCCTACTAGCTACACATCATCCCCTCACAGCTCGAAGAATCAAGAGCAGTAGTTGTCTTTTCCTTACAGCACTAGGAGTTTCCTAAAATTAGAAGGAAAATATAATCAATGCAAATAAGTAATCAGATCAATTCACAAAACAAAGGCTGGTTTGGGTACAAAACAGTGTTGTAAGATATGAGCTGCTAAAACAACATACTTTGTCAGTCCAACCCCCACCTTTAATTGGACAAAACCTAATGTTACTCAGGACTGTTGGTTAACTTCAACGTGGCTCCAGAGGACATCTAATTTGCCCATTTATCAGGAATAACTCCCTGCTTATTCCTACAGGCTTTCCAGTCTATCCAGAAGAATCTGGTGCCCAGCCTAGAGGCAGCCTTTCGGTCACCTCAGGCTCAACCCCATTGTTTCCAGCCAGGTGACCAAGTTTGGATTAAAAGACATCAGACAGAAGTTCTATAGATGCATTAGCTTTTTAGTTTGAATCCATCCCACTTATTGATTCTTGCTTTTACTTCTTGTGCTATAGGAGTCTTGTTAAGAAAGTAAGGTCCTAATCCAACATGATGAAGATTTGGGCCTATTTTTGCTTCTAGTAGGTGTTGGGTCTCTGGTCTGATTCCCATGTCCTTGATCCACTTTGAGTTGCATTTTGTGCATGATGAGAGATAGGGCTTTAGTTTCATTTTGCTGCATATGGATTTCCAGTTTTCCCAGCACCATTTGTTGAAGAGGTTATCTTTTCTCCAGTGTACGTGTTTGGCTACTTTGTCTAGTACAAAATAACTGTATTTAAGTTGGTTTGTCTCTGTGTCTTCTATTCTATACCATTGGTCTACATGTCTATTTTGGTGCCAGTACCATGCTCTTTTTGTTTTTATAGCTTTGTAGTAAAATTTAAGGTCTGGTATTGTGATGCTTCCTGCTTCATTCTTCCTGCTAAGGAATGCTTTGGCTATTCTGGGTCTCTTATTCTTCCATATGAATTTCATGATAGCCTTTTCTATTTCTATAAGGAATGATGTTGGGATTTTAATTGGAATTGCGTTGAATCTATATAACACTTTTGGTAGTATGGCCATTTTGACAATATTGATTCTGCCTATCTAGGAGCATGGGAGATTTTTCCATCTTCTAAAGTCTTCTGCAATTTCTTTCTTCACTGTGTTGTATTTGCTTTGTAGAGGTCTTTCACCTCTTTTGTTAAATTGATTCCCAAGCATGTTATTTTCTTGAGGCTATTGTGAATGGGATAGTTTTCCTAATTTCTTTCAGAGTATTTATCACTGACGTATAGAAATGCAATTGATTTGTGGGTGTTGATTTTATATCCTGCTACTTTGCTGAAATCATTTATTAATTCTAGAAGTTTTCTGGTAGAATTTTTTGGATCCTCTATGTATAGAATCATGTCATCTGTAAATAATGATAGTGTGAGTTCTTCTTTTCTGATTCAAGTCCCTTTAATTTCTTTCATTTGTCTAATTGCTCTGGCTAGTGTTTCAAGGACTAAGTTGAATAGCAGTGGTGAGATAGGGCATCCCTGTCTTGTTCCCATTTTCAGAGGGAATGCTTCCAATTTTTGCCCATTTAGGATGATGTTGGCCTTGGTTTTAGCACATATAGCTTTTACAAAGTTGAGGTATGTTCCTACTGTCCCTAGATGTTCTAGTGTTTTGAACATTAAAGGGTACTGTATTTTTTCAAAGGCTTTCTCTGCATTGATTGATAAAATAATATGACTGATTTGGTTCCAAGATGGCGGCCTAGACAGACTCCTCCGCTAGTCTCTCTGGGACTGGAGCTTGAAGTGGTGGAGATTCTGTCTCCCAGCCAGCTTCTTGTCATCATCCTGCTACTCATCATCCCCTGCAGGAATTTCACCTGCGTGTGTTAATGCAGGGCCACCAGGCAGCAGCAACTGCCGCGCATGGCGTGACATGAGTGTCGGAACAAAGCGCAACACAGCTCGCGGCCCCAGCCCGGGGCTGAAGCCCACGATTTGCCCAGGGCAAACAGGGCCTGCTTCTACATGGAGTTCCTGGCTCCAGCGCCCACCCAGCCACACAGGACCCCTAGCAGTTGCTCCTGTGGGCAAACGTCTCCTGCGCGGGATCCCCAGCTACTGTTCTTTGTGGATCTCCATCTAACATGGCAGAACTTCCTGCATCAGGGAACTACAGACAGCATCTTGGGACAAATTTAGAAATCAGCACAGCACATTGTGAAACAGCATCTGCACCAGCGGCTCATTCACACTGCTGCTAAAGCAGTCGGCTTCCTGGTGGGACCCACATGCAGGACACCCTCCACCCAGTGGAAAAAGTCCAGTGAGCAATGGACAATGCCACCTACTGGAGGTGAATGGAAGCATACCTGTTTATTTATATTGAGACTTTTTTTTTTTACTATTTTTATTCTTATATTTTATTGTATCCTTTATCTATTTCTCCTAGATTACTCTTGTTTAACCTTTTTGTCTTATTTCTCTGCTCTTTTCTTCTCTCCTTTCTTTCTTTTTCCTTTCCTCTTTTCTCTTTTGGTCTTTTCCTACCCTCTAATCCCCAATAGTTGTGAAAACAAGTGTCTGTTATACAGTAGGATATAGTAGATTGGGATTTCTGAACTGTATACTAGAGTGGTATTATACAGTCTTGTAACTCCCACTTGCATAGGTTTTATTTTTCTTACTCCCATATCTCCTCACTAGTAGCACTCTCTTTTCTTCCTCCTTACTGGTCTTCCCCAACTCTCTGTCGCTCTTTCTAGTAATAGCCAACTTCTCTTAGATTCCTTTTTCATGCTTTCTAGGATCTAATAACCATATCCTCACTTCCCACTACCCAAACATTCTATCCTACACCTCACCCTCAAGTTACTCTAGCCCACCAACAGAAACTATAGACCCTGTGCAAACCTATTGTTTACACAATAGATATTAAAGGAACTCATAATTGTTGTATGTTGTGACTAAACTGTAAATGTATTTGGGAGCTTTTAGGAGCTACTTGGTTTGAAACTATATATTGTTTTATTGAGATGAATCAATATTGGTCCCCCCTTTAAAGGAGAGATATTGAAACCCTGCAGGGAAAATATAATGGGAGTAAAAACTGTAACACCTTGGATCAGCAGAGATAGAAGGAAAGACACACAATCATAATGAAAAAACAAGGGAAGAAAGTGCCTCAAACAAACCAAGAAACAACTCTATTAGAATCCATGGTCAGCACAGCAGAAGAAATGACAAAACAGGAGTTCAGGATGTACATAATTAAAATGTTCTGTGACTTAAAGAATGATATAAAAGCAAGCCCAGTCAGCAAAAGATCATTTCAATAAAGAGATACATAGACAAATACAGGAAGTAAAAGATCACTTCAATAAAGAAATACATAGGCAAATACAGGAAATAAAAGATCACTTCAATAAGGAGATAGAGATCCTGAAAAGGAACCAAACAGAAATCCTTGAAATGAAAGAAACAATAAACCAAATTAAAAACTCAATAGAAAGCATCACCAACAGATTAGACCACTTGGAAGACAGAACCTCAGATACTGAAGACAAAATATTTAACCTTGAGAATAGAGTTGACCACACAGTGAAGATAGTAAGAAATCATAAACAGAACATCCAAGAACTATGGGATAACATTAAAAGACCAAACTTACGAATTATTGGGATAGAGGAAGGCATGGAAATCCAAACCAAAGGAATGAGCAATCTATTCAATGAAATAATATCAGAAAACTTTCCAAATATGAAGAATGAATTGGATAATCAAATTCAACAGGCTTACAGGACACCAAATGTACAAAACCACAATAGACCTACACCAAGGCACATCATAATAAAAATGCCTAACATTTAGGATAAGGAGAGAATCTTAAAAGCCACAAGAGAAAGGAATCAGATTACATATAGGGGGAAGCCAATTAGGATCACTGCAGACTTCTCAACCCAGACCCTGAGAGCAAGAAGATCATGGAAAAGCATATACCAAGCACTAAAAGACAGCGGATGCCAACCAAGAATCTTATATCCAGCAAAATTAAATTTTAGGATTGATGATGAAATAAAAACCTTCCAAGATAAACAAAAATTAAAAGAATTCACAGCAAGAAAGCTGGCACTAGAGAACATTCTTGGTCAAATATTCCATGAGGAGGAAATCAAAAACAACAATGAAAACCTGCAGAGGGAGGAGCTACATTAAAGGCCAAAGGAGAAACCCAGTCAAATTAAAAACTGAAGAATAAACCAACATGTCTGGAAATACAAACCATGTCTCCATAATAACATTGAATGTCAATGGCCTAAACTCAGCAATTAAAAGACACAGACTGGCAGATTGGATTAAAAAAAAAGACCCAACAATATGCTGCCTCCAAGAGACTCATCTCATAGAAAAAGACACTCACAGATTGAAGGTGAAAGAATGGAAAAAAACTTATCACGCACATGGACTGCGTAAACAAGCAGGAGTTTCCATCCTCATTTCAGATAAAGTAGACTTCAAACCAAAGTTAGTGAAGAAAGATAAAGAAGGTCATTTCATACTGCTTAAGGGATTCATACATCAACAAGACATAACAATCTTAAATATCTACACCCCCAAAAATGGGGCAGCCATGTTCATCAAACAAACCCTTCTCAAATTCAAGAACAAAATAGACCCCAACACAGTAGTATTGGGTGACTTTAACACAACTCTCTCACTACTGGATAGATCTTCCAAACAAAAACTAAAAAAAGAATCTACAAGACTTAATAGAACAATCAATGGTCTAGACTTAACAGATATGTTTAGAATATTCTATCCTTCAACAAGCAAATACACGTTTTTCTCAGCAGCACATGGATCCTTCTCCAAAATAGATCATATGCTATACCACAAAGCAAGTCTTAGTAAATACAAAAAAATAGAGATACTACCCTGCATTCTATCCAACCATAATGGACTGAAACTAGAAATTAATGACACTTTTAAAAAAAAGAAGCCACTACAACACTTGGAGACTCAATAATTTGCTATTGAACAACGCATGGGTAACAGAGGACATCAGGGAAGAGATAAAAAAAATTCTTGGAGGTAAATGAGAACTCTGATACAACATACCAAAATCTCTGGGACACTATGAAGACAGTGCTAAGAGGAAAGTTCGTTGCATTAAGCTCATATATTCAAAGATGTAAAAGTCAACAAATCAATGACTTGACACTACAACTCAAAGCCCTAGAAAAAGAAGAATGAAGCAACACCAAAAGAAGTAGAATAGAGGAAATAATTAGAATCAGAGCTGAAATCAATGAAATTGAAACACAAGAAACAATTCAAAAAATTAATAAAAACAAAAAGCTGGTTCTTCGAAAAATTAAACAAAATTGACAAAACCTTAGCCATCCTAACAAAAAGAATGAGAGAGAAAACCCAAATTACCAACATTTGTAATGAAAAAGGAAATATCATGACTGACCTTGCTGAAATACAGAGGATAATCAGAAACTATTTTGAAAACTTATATTCCAGTAAAATAGAAAACCCTGAAGACACTGACAAATTCCTAGACACATATGACCTACCCAAACTTAACCAGGAGGTCATTCATGACTTAAACAGATCAATTACAGGCAAGGAAATAGAAGAGGCCATCAAGAGTCTTCCAACCAAGAAAAGCCTTGGACCAGATGGATTCTCAGCTGAGTTCTACAAGACCTACAAAGAAGAACTCACTCCGATACTCCTCAAATTATTACATGAAATAGAAAGGGAAAGAACCCTTCCAAATACATTCTATGATGCTACTATCACCTTGATTCCAAAACCAGACAGAGACACGTCAAAAAATGGAAAATTTCAAGCCAATATCCCTGATGAATATAGATGTAAACATTCTCAATAAATTTTGGCAAGTTGCATACAAAAGCATATTTTAAAAATAGTGCACCATGATCAAGTGGGGTTCATTTCAGGGATGCAAAGTTGGTTCAACATACAGAAATCAATAAACGTAATCCATCACATCAATAGACTTAAAGATAAGAATCACATGATTCTATCAATTGATGCAGAGAAAGCATTTGAAAAAATACAGCACCCTTTCATGTTCAAAACACTAGAGAAACTAGAGATAGTAGGAATATACCTCAACATTGTTAAAGCAATATATTCTAAGCCTAAGGCCAACATCATCCTAAATGGAGAAAAATTGGAAGCATTCCCTCTAAAAACTGGAATAAGACAGGGATGCCCTCTCTCACCACTCTTATTCAATATAGTCCTTGAAACTCTAGCCAGAGCAATCAGACAGATGAAAGAAATTAAAGGGATATGAATAGGAACAGAAGGACTCAAACTATCATTATTTGCAGATGACATGATTCTATACTTAGAGGATCCAAAAAATTCCACCAGAAAACTTCTAGAACTGATAAATGAATTCAGCAAAGTTGCCCGATATAAAATCAATATCCATAAATCAAATACATCAGCAATAAGTCCTCTGAAAGAGAAATTAGAAAAACTACTCCATTTACAATAACCTCCAAAAAAATAAAATACTTGGGAATCAATCTAACAAGAGTGGTGAAAGACCTATACAATAAAAATTACAAGACACTAAAGAAAGAAATTGAAGAAGATCTTAGAAGATGGAAAGACCTCCCATGGTCTTGGATAGGCAGAATCAATATTATTAAAATGGCCATACAACCCAAAGCACTATACAGATTCAATGCAATCCCAATTAAAATCCCAAAGGCCTTTCTTATAGAAATAGAAAAGGCACTCATGAAATTCATTTGAAAAAAATAAGAGACCCAGAATAGCCAAAGCAATCCTGAGCTAGAAGAGTGAAGTAGGAGGTATTACAATACCAGACCTTAAACTTTACTACAAAGCAATAGTAACAAAAATGGCAGGGTACTGGCACCAAAATAGACATGTGGACCAATGGTACAGAATAGAAGACACAGAGAGTAGTGCACAGAAATACAGCTATTTCATACTAGACAAAGGTGCCAAAAACATACATTGGAGAAAAGATATCCTTTTCAGCAAATGGTGCTGGGAAAACTGGAAATCCATATGCAGTAAAATGAAACTAAACCCCTATCTCTCGCCATGCACAAAACTCAACTCAAAGTGGATCAAAGACCTAGGAATTTGACCAGAGACCCTGCGTCTAATTGAGGAGAAAGTAGGTCCAAATCTTCAACATGTGGGATTAGGCCCCGAATTCCTTAACAAGACTCCTATAGCACAAGAAATAAAAGTGAGTATCAATAAATGGGATGGACTTAAACTAAAAAGCTTCTTCTCAGCAAAAGGAACTATCAATGAGGTGAACAGAGAGCCTACATTCTGGGAGCAAATTTTTGCCACACGCACATCAGACAGAGCACTGATCTCCAGGATATATAAAGAACGCAAAAAACTTAACACCAGAAAAACAAACAACCCAATCAATAAATAGGCTAAGGAGATGAATAGAAACCTCTCAGAAGATGATATACAATCAATAAACAAATATATGAAGAAATGTTCAATGTCTCTAGCCATCAGAAAAATGCAAAGCAAAACTACTCTCAGATTTCATTTCACCCCAGTCAGAATGGCAGCTATCCAAAATACCAGCAACAATAAGTGCTGGTGAGGATGTGGTGAAAAAGGTACACTTAAACATTGCTGGTGCGACTGCAAACTGGTGCAACAAATCTGGAAAGCAATATAGAGAGTTCTTAAAAAATTTGGAATGGAACCACCTTTTGTTCTAGCTATCCCACTCCTTGGCCTATACCCTAAAGACTTAAAAACAGCATACCACAGTAAAGCAGCCACCTTAATGTTTATAGCAGCACAATTCACAATTGCAAAACTGTGGAAGCAACCCAGATGCCCTTCAATAGATAGTCCCAGGATGTAAGGCCTTGAGATAATATGAAAAAGTACCATCATGAAGCCTAATTCACTGGCCTTGTATGACTGTCATTCTGGGAAAACTTGGTGGTCACTTGGAGCTTTTTGCTTGGAAGAGCCCACAGATCAATGAGAAGTCCTGAGCCCATGAGTGGGCTAATAGGGTCATTGACACTCTAGAGGAGAAAGATTGGGAAGGTCAAAGAAGCATGCAAGAGTAAGCCAAAGACATAGGGGATTGCACCTTTGTTGTGAGGTTGAAAGAAAAATCTGTCCAGGGTGACCCTATTTGGGGATCTTGGATATTGAGAGAAATACCCATCATGAAAAGGAATCAATCTAGCTATGTTATTCCACTCTCCACCACTATATCTAATACCTAAGTGAAGGCTTATTTTGTCTTTTTTTCTTTTTTTTTTTCTTTTTTGGTGTTCTGGGGATTGAATCCAGTGATCCTCTACACTGAGTTACTTTTCTAGTCCCCTCCCCCCTTTTTTGAAACAGGGTCATGCTAAGTTGCTCAGGCTGGCCTTGAATGTGTGATCATTCTGCCTCAACCTCCCAAGCTGCTGGGATTATGGGTGTTTTCCACCATGTCTGGTTTGATTTATGGTTTTTCAGGTTTTAGTCCCAGTCAGTTGACCACATTGATTTGGGCCTATGGGAGACAGCACATCATGGTAGAGTAAAACTAACAACCATATGGCCAGGATGTCAGAGGGAGAAAGAGGGAGGGGCCAGGCCTCATAATCTCCTTTGAGGGCTGCCTCCAATGACCTAAAGATCTCTCACTAAGCCCCATCTCTTAAATGTCCTACCATGTTCCCAAGTCACCACAGTTCTTACTCAATCTTTACCACATGTAGCTTTAAGGGACATTTAAGATCTAACCTATTAGCAGAGCACATTTAAAAATAATAGACTACTCTCATATTATTTTGAGGGCATTCTATGTTACACTGTGCAGTGAAATATAAAGTTTGCAATGTAGTTGTATAGTATGATGACTGTTAAAATGAAACAAGGGGTGAAATGGTAATGATTATTTTGGATTCACATGCTTGCATTCACTCAGTAGAAATACAAAAACATGGACCAGATTCATACCCATTGAATTCATGAAAGTTACATTTGGACATGGAGGAAAGATTTTTTCTCAAATATTATGAGAGATTCTTAACTGAGTTTCTTTATATTGTCCTTTCTAGCATTTAAATTTTAAAACATTGTTTTTATTGATTGCAAGAATATAACCTAGTTATATGGTGATTTGCATAGATTTTTCTGTTTTTTTTTTTTTAAATTTAGTTGTTGACGGACCTTTATTTTATTCATTTATTTATATGCAGTGCTGAGAATTGAACCCAGGCCCTCACACATGCAAGGCAAGTGCTGTACCACTGAGCCACAACCCTAGCTTCATAGAGTTTTCTTAAACAACATAGTGTTCTTGGACAAACCCAAGTAGGTCATGATACATGTATCCTATATATGTGTTGCTAGATTAAAGTCCTTCATATTTCTATTAAAATTTTTGCACCTATTTCAGGATATACCATTGTACTCAGGTTTTTGTGGGCATTATATTCAGGGGTTTGGGTCATGTTAACTTAGCCTTAGTATGAATCAAGTATGTTGCCTTTCTTGCTATTCTCTAAAATTTGGTGCAAATTTACACGTATATATTTATGAAATGTTTGGATCTTTCAGTGACTTCTGAGTCTAATTTTTTTTTCTCAAAAGTTGCATTTTAATACATGTTATCAAACATAACAGAAAAAAACAAATTTTCAGAAGCTGTATACACTATTCACTGAAAACATTTGTTGAGGCAAATAGAAAAAATATTGTTACAATCATAATTTTTCTAACTTTGCACAAAATTATAAGCAGATTACATTCTTCATATTAAACATCTTTATATGCACT
>PVHX01023421.1:0-25796 GCA_004024805.1 Geosciurus inauris
TCCTCTTCCTCCTCCTCCTCTTCCTCCTTTTCTTCTTCCTCCTCCTCTTCCTCTTCCTTCTCCTCCTCCTTCTCCTCTTCCTCTTCTTCCTCCTCTTCCTCTTCCTCCTCCTCTTCCTCCTCTTCTTCTTCCCTAGGGACTGACTTAGGGGCACTTTACCACTAAGCTACATTCCCAGTTCTTCATTGTTGTTGTTGTTATTTAAAATCTTTTTTTGAGACAGGGTCTTGCTAAATTGCAGAGATAGGCAATTGAGCTTGCCAGCCTCCTGCTCCAGTCTCTGGAACTGCAGGTGTGCTCTGGCATGCCCAGCCTCATTCATTTGCTGTTCAAATATGTTTCAACATTAACATTTTTCATAAGAATGTAAACAAAACAACAGAACAAAGTGTCCCCTCCCAGCCTGGCTCTGCTCTCGGTGGTGGCCCTGTCCTTGGCATGGCAGGCACCTCCGGAATGTTCCACTGCATGGACAGGCAATGTGAACAGCAGGCCCCTGTTATGAAATGGTAATGCGGTTGTATCAGCGTTCTGGTTTTGCGTAAGCAGTTACTAAACTCAGCAGTTTAAGGTAACACCTCTGGATTAACTCGTGACTTCTTTGGGCCAGGACCCTGGCTCGGCCCAGCTGGTGCTTGCTCAGGAATCCCCACCTGTGTCTCCCTGTGGGTCGGGGCTGCGGTCTCGCCCAGGCTCAGGGTCCCCGTCCATGCTCACCCAGGGCGTTGGCCGAATTCTGCTCCTTACGGTTGTAGGACCAAGTTCCAGTTTCTTTGCTGGGTATCATAGGCAGCTCTCAGCCCCCGGGACCCCTGTGCTTCTCATCACGTGACTGTTCCAGACCCTCTGGGAACAGGCCCCTCAGTTCCTCAAGTGGCTGGACACAGTCTTGTCAAACACCTCTAAGAGATGTGCACGGTGGGCGTGGGCTTACACTTCCTTGCTCAGCACGGAGAGGACCAAATGTTTCCACAGACATTAGCTCAATTCCAGGAGTTTATCAAACATGAAGTAACCAAGGGAGAGACACATCTGTTACCTTTGCCAAATAACCTAACCCACTCACAGGAGGGCCAGCTGCACCTTGCAGTTCTCTTGGGTCCGCCCCAGGGTGACCACAGGGTCACACTGTTCACACCCTTCCACGCCCTTTCTGCTGTTCCCCAAATCAGTCTACTCTCCAGAGAGAGACTGGTGGCTGAAGGGATGGATGGGAACCAGCATCCTCTGGCTCCCTGGCGAGGACAGCAGGGAGGCCAGCAGCTCTGCTCTGCAGGTCACCAAGGAGGCCAAGCAGGGCTCAGAGGCTCAGGGGCCACCCACCTGCACTGGGAGCTCCACCAGGCCTGGTGGGCTCTGCTCCCACAGGGGGCCTGGGATGCAGAGCCCAGCACCCCCCCAGTATAGTTCCCTCCCTGCAGCCACATCTCTTCTCCAGAAGGCAACGCCAGAACCTTGCCCAGCTGTCCAGCCATGAACCCACAGCACTGGGGTCCTCTAACCCCACACGCCACCTCGGCTCTCCATAGACTGGCCTGCAGGGCCTCTGTCCTCTCAGGCACCCAGGATCTCCTGTGTGTGTGGCCCGTGGAGTGTTGGGGGTTGTGATTGGGGGATGCTCAGTGGCCTCCAAACATCCAACTCAGAAATTTCAGGACTCCGCCTTGCTGGTTTCTGATTTGGGGTGTGAACACCAGCGTTCTCAGCCTCTTTCCCTCCCACTGAAATAAATAAATAAATAGAATGAAATGCCATGCTTTGTGTTCTAAAGATATTGATGCACTTAAGTGGAAGGGATGAATCACAACAGAAAGACACCGGGGCCTATGAATAGCACCGAGTCCTACATCCCATCACACCCCCAAGCCCCAGGCCCCATCACCTGTCCTCCTCCATGTGGTCCCTTGCCCCTCCTGGCAGCCATAGGACTCCTGCCCCTGAGGACCTGGGTGGGTCCTGGCTGCAAAAGGAGCCACCAGGTGCCCTTGGCCCACCTGCAAGGAACCCCTTGCTGGCACCAAGAAGCACCTCGCAAGTCGGCAGAGGATTCCTGTAGAGGAAAGGGCATCCTGGAGCTTGGCCTCCTGGCTGTCCTAATATAGGGACAAGCACAAATGACCAAACCGACAAGCAGAGCTGGGTAGCTCGGACAGACGCACACACTGTGTGACCCACACTTCCGTCAAGTTCTAGAAATTTCCATCACCCCAGAAAGTTCCTTCATGTCTCTCCTCTGCTTCTGTGGCGACTCCTCTCCTGATCTCTCACTCTTTCTCTTTTCTACATTTAAAAATTGGCTGTGGCTCTCTTCATTCAGAAGCGGTTCTGTCTGTGCCCGAAACGATTCCTACCTTCAAAGGCCAGTTTTGCGGGTCCCGGGAACTTCCTACCAAACACCTGCTCCCCCTGGCTGCTTCTGTTCAGTGTGGTTTCTGGAGATTCACCAATGCTGTTGTGAGTATATTTAGATCTTGTCTTATTGTGTTCAGATAGGAGGACCTCTAAGGCCCCAGGTTCTAGAAGCATGTGGTTCTGAGTCTGATACCGACAGACACTTGTGGGTATAAATGTGGAGGCACTTAACACTACTCCAAATGTCAACAGGAAACCTCTAAATGGAGGGTTCTAGGACCCTCAAAATCTAGGTATAGGGGCCGGGGCTGGGGCTCAGTGGTAGAGTGCTTGCCTTCCATGTGTGAGTCACTAGGCTCGATCCTCAGCATCACATAAATAAAATAAAGATATTGCATCCATTAAAAAAAAAAACTAGGTGTACAGACTGAATCCCACCTGCCCCCAATCCTATGTCCAGGAATGCTGCTGCCATCGCCCACCTGGTTTCCTGCTGGAGACCCCACACACATCCAGTGCTCACGAGCTCCAGAGTTCAGTGTCCTGACCTCTCTCAGGGCACATGCTGCCTCTGGTGCTCCTCATGAGCACACGCCCCCTACTGCCTGCAACCTTCAAGACCAGGGACCACACAGGAGGGCTCCCATCTGTCAGGCAGTGTGACCAGACAGTGCACGCGCCCAGTAGCCATGTGGTGGGACCACTTAGCACTGCATGGGACAGTAACATCTCCCCCAGTTCCCCTGCCCAAGAAAATGATAAGGTAGGAATCTCAGTGACCCAAAGGGCTCCACACGGCATCAGGAGACATGGGTCCTCTTCATCCCTGTGGCCATTCATTTAAAACATGGTGGCTTGGCACCCATGAGGGGCAGAGCCTTGCACCCAAAGATCCCCCACAGACAGACCCGATGGCAGAGCCAGAACAGAGGCCAAAAGAAGGGAGGAGGCAGCCCAGAGGAGGAGCAGGGCCGGCTGGGGAAAGGTGGGCAGCAGAGTGGCTCACACAGGTGGGGACAGAGCCAGGGCTGGAAGAACACCATCAGGAGCCCAGCCGGTGGGAGATGGTAGCTGAGGGAACACTGGAGAGGAAGGCTCACGGGAGGGAGGTGTTGGGGGCAGACCAACGAGCTCCCGTCTGACCCTCCATTAGTGGGGTGGGTGGTGCAGCTGGTTAGGGCTGAGGCGTAGGGTGCCCCCCGGGGCCCCGCAGGGGTTACCAGAGGAGGATGTGTGGATGCCCAGGTCCTTGGCGTCTAGAACAAAGAATCAAGCAAGACACACGGGAGAAGCAGCCAGAGTGCAGAGCTCCTGAAAGTGGAAATACACCCCGTGAAGCATAGTGCGCCCCAAGACCAGGAACCTGCTGGCTCATACCCGCCTTCAGGAGGGCACTCCCGGAAGGCGGGTGCTTGGCCTTGCTCCTCTCTCCTTTCCTCTCCCCTTGGTCCTATTGATACCCAGGGTTGGCGTTCCCATAGCAATGTGGGAGACAAGCAGGCTAGTGTCCTGTGACCTGGCCAACATCTTGGTATGTCCCCTCATTCTGTCACCCATAACCTCCCGCCTCATTCCCCATGAGAGATCTGATTCCGAAGTTCTTTGAGGGCAACTAGGGCTTGGGGGTCTCCTCTTCAGTATCTGCTTAATGCTGACTGTGGGTGGTTGTCCCTGCCTGACTGGGGATCACAGAACTCACTCCATCTGATCAAGATAAGGCAGCGAGTGCCTCTGGCGTCTAAGATGAAGAAGAGGTTGACACGGATGCTGCAGGACCATCTGGCTTGCAGGGATTGTAGTTTGGAAGAAACAACTTAGTAGGTTTAAAGGACTGAAGGAGGGGACCAAGCAATGATCCTAGGAGGAGCCGCAAGGGGGGAGCAGGGGAAGAGACCAGGAGTGGCCATCCCACGCCCCTCAGGATTGGCCCTGCATGTGAATGGCTGTTTCTAATATTTGTTTGATGTTTTGCTATATTTGGCCAGAATTATTAGTGTAAAAACAGCATCTTCTGGGCTGGGATTGTGGCTCAGCGGTAGAGCGCTTGCCTCGCAAGCATGAGGCCCTGGGTTCGATCCTCAGCACCACATACAAAGCAATAAAATAAAGACATTGTGTCCATCTACAACTAAAAAAAAATTAAAAAAAAAAAACAAACAGCATCTTCTTTTAGGTATAGACAAGTTCCACCTCTGCCGAAGTCAGGGGTCCAGGGCCCCCTGTTCTGCAGTGCCAGCCAGTGAGTCAAGTTGCTCTTGTAGGAGCTTGAGCTTGAGCTGCCACAGTGTCCTGAGAAAGTCATGTCTGTGGTCCAAGGGAGGCTCCCCCACCGCAGGCTTGATGGCTCCTGGTCAGGCCAGCAAGGACGTGATTAAGGAAAGTAGAAAGGGGCCCATATTGTCAATCAGCTGTTGGATCACAAGGAAAGTCAGTCCATATGACACTTTACAGGACTCCTGTATAGCTCGGTCCAGGGTGCATTTCTAATCCTCGGGAGGGCGATGGGTCTCAGAGGTTTCCTGGTGTGGTTTCGCTAAGGTATGCCTTAGAGTTTAATTTGCTCTTTCTACTTTTCTGATGATCGGTGTCTCCAAGCCGAGTGTGAACATCTGATTCCTAGAGCCTAATCAATCCCCTGAGTGATCAGAAACACAAGAGGGTCCATCAGCACTCTGTGGGCTCCAGACAAGCCCCAACCTTGGAATTATTTCCTTCAATAAGCCCTTAGCCACCTGCAGAGCCTTTCAGTCCCTGTGGGGAAGGCTTCAACCCAAGCAGCAGAAGTGTCCACCAGGACCAGGAAGACCTTGAACCCTTGGCAGGTGGGCACATGGGTGGAATCCAGCTTCCGGTCCTCTCCTGGGTAGGTTCCCTGTGCTGAATGGGTTTAAGCAGAGGGGAAGCTTTGGCCTGGGATTAGGATAAGAACGGAGGGGACAAGCTTTACAAACTTTTCTTGCCGTATTTGTTATTTTATTACCCCAGTGAACTGAGTGGTTGTTAAGGGTGGCTTCTCTTTCCACGTGGAGGGAACCACGTAGGCCCTCAAGGGCCTTCCCTCATAGGGACGTAGGTCGGCTGTCCTTCTCTAGCCAACCCCATGTTGGTGAGCTCCGGCCACGCTAGCAGCCTGCTCCTCCTCAGGGGTGTGGACTGGACAGAGCCTTTCTGCATGAAAGGGGATCAAGGCCCGACAGGGCTGTTTCTGGGCTGCCTCTGCAGCTGCTTGATGTGCCTTTCCATTGCCTGTGGGTGTTTGGGACACTTCTCCCAGTGCCCTGCAGTGGGTGACCACTGTTCCCTTGGGAAGTATGTTGCTTGCAGCAGCTGCAGGACCTGTTCTTTCTGTTTGATTGAGGTTGTCCCCACGCATAGCTGCGTGGGCATGAAACACCGTGAGGGCGCAGTGCTGGGGACACATGCAGGGCCTTATTTTGTCCCTTTATAAGGGCACTTGCTGGAGCCATCAGTTCAGCCTTTGGGCTGAAGTCCCTGGGCCCAGAGGGTTCGCCTCTGTGGTTTTGTCTAACTAACTGCTGTTCTCCAGCCCTCCTCTGGCCATTTTGGACAAAATTGCTACCATCAGTCGCGTGGAGGAGGATGATCAGACAAGTCGGGGCAGCTGCATAGGTCTGAAGAATAGCTTGTGTGCATGGACGGTCTGTTGGCAAGTCGGTGGGTGTTGAAGAGGCCAGCTTAAGAGGGTGACAAATCCTGACAGTGACTTCAGGATCGTCTAGGAGTATGGCCTGGGGCTTTGCCAGCCTTTCTCCAAAAATACCCTTTTATTTCCAGGATGGCCTTCACCTCGTGGGGAGTCTGGGCCTCAAGGGGCTGTCCTAAAGACATCTTAGTGGCCTCCTCCCCTAAGAGGACTGTGGCTGTCACTGTCACAAGTACCCTGGCCACCCTGATGCTTCTCCTTCCAGTTTGTTTGAGACGTAAGCTAAGGGTTTGGGTTGGTTGCCCAGGTTGAGTTAGGACCTCAGTAACTGTCCTTTTTCTTTCTGCCACATAGAGAGGATAAAAGGTTCTGTCCAATTCCTCGGGCTGGAGCCTGGCTTAGAGCCTGTTTTAGGGATTTAAAAACTATGTTCATTTGGGACCCCATTCTAGAGGTTCTGAATCTGGTCCTTTGGTTTGGCAATGAGGCTTATGAGGACCCAGATTTTGCAAAACACCACCATACCCCAAAAGAGTGCAAGCGTTGCTTGGTGGCAGGTAGACCTAATTCATAAATGGCCTTTGTCCTATCTGGGGAGATGTGTCTGGCCCATGGGGTAAGTATACATCCCAAGTATTGAAACCTTTATTGGGGGATTTAGCCTTCCTCTTGGATATCTGTATCCCCTTGCTGTTAGAAAATGAGTACCTGGATGGTATTATGCGTGGAAACGCCTCCTGCTGGTCTACACACCAGTGGGTCATCCACACACTGAAGGATCCCTCCCTGCTCAGGCTGGAGGTCTCTTAAGTCCCTTGTCAGGGCTCAGGTGAAGAAATGAGGGCCACTCCCAACCCTGAGGGAGGACTAACCTTGTACATTGATGCCTTTCCTCATTGAAAGGGTTTCCCTGCTTGAAAGCAAAGAGGTATTGGCATGCTGGGGAGGGGCAGAGAACAGAAGGTATCTTCAAGATTCATTTGGGAGAGTAAGGTATAAGGGTCAGTGACCAAGGGGTGTCTGGGGACCACAGCCTCACTGAAAAGCCTCAGGTCTTGCACCAATCCATTGTCACTGGGTTCTATGACATCAAGCTTGGAGGGTGGCAGGAGATTGGCAAAGTCTAAGAAGTCCATATTGAGCCAGCTCACCTAGGATCAACTGTAATACCTTGCTGGCTTGTTCCTTTAAGGGGTACTCTTTTCTATTAGAGTAATGGTTGGGGTCCTTTAAGGCCATGTGCATGGGGTGGCCTAAATTGCCTTTCCTGGCTTCCCATTGTGGCAGGTCAGTGGATTTACTTGTAAGTCAAAAGCACAGGAGTTCGATTTCTAGCTACAAGAATAGCTTAGGGTCTGCATCCCAGTGACGAGACAATTCTGTTTTTCCATGATGTTTTTGTCCAGGAGGGAATTGGGCAGCTAGGAACTATTAGAAACATATGCATAAAAAGATTTTTTTCAGGATGAGGTTGTGGCTCAGTGATAGAGGCCTTGCCTAGCACGCATACGGCACTGGGTTCAATCCCCAGCATCACGTTTAAAAAAAGGGATTATTTTCCCCCCAATTTTTCCCCATGATATGGGAGGAGAGCACAAATTAGTTCTGTTTTTTCCATCTATGCCTACCACCAGGGTGGTTTGGGAAGCACTTAGAATCAAGTACCTGGTTCTCTGGGTCTAAGGCAGTTGAATTGGCCTCTCCATGGAATCCAAGGGTAGAGGGCTCCTGGAGGGTGATGCTGATGTCCTTCGGTGGCCATGAGATCCATGGTGCCCCTATGCAGCGAGTGTCTTGGCCAACAGCACACTTGCAGTGGAGGTGGTCACTCCTCCAGCACCAGGGTCATCCAGGGAGTTTACATATGCAGCAAGGACCTGAGGAGGCTTGGGGAAGTCCTTGGCCTGGTGTCTCGTACCTTTCCATTTAAAGCAAGAGATGTTTCTTGGGGCTTCTCCAGTTTTCCCTTGAGATGTCATGTGGTCTGAGGACATTGCCAATTATGGCTTCCGTATGTTGGCTTGCTGGCTTTCCTTAGTCTGGTCCTTTCTACCTTCCTCCAGATCCCTATCATTATAGACTGGAAAGGCAAAATCTAATAGTTGGTCCCTATTAGTCTGGGTCCCATCTAGAGTTTCTGAAGTTTTTGTCTTATATCTGGAGCTAGCCAGCTGATGAAAGGCTGACCTGACAAAGAAGTCCCTTCCCTGGAGGAGGGGTCAGTATTGATACACTTGGGGAAAACTCCTTCCAGCCGATCATCAAAGGCTGCTGGATCTTCGTAGTTTCCCAGGTGATATTCTTGATTCATCACAATTAACAGACTTGTTGATACCTTTTTTCATTCCTACCAGCAGAGCTCCTGTCATCTGTGTCCTTCCTGTCCCGCCTGCTTGGTAGTTGTAGTCCCAGTTGGGGTTATTGGCTGGGATAGTTTCAGCCCTGGGGTGATTTCTAGCTAGGGTTCAGGCAAAGATTTCATCAGCTTCCCTGTGGGCAGTTTTAATAATCTACTCTCTCCTGAGAGGGGCACAGCACGTTGTCAAAATAAATAGACTGCAGGATAAGTCAAAGGCCGTAGTTAGAAGGCGGGCGCGGTGCTGCACACCTGTGATCCCAGCACTTTGGGAGGTTGAGAAAGGAGAATCGCGAGTTCAAAGCCAGCCTCAGCAATGGCAGGTGCTAAGCAACTCGGTGAGACCCTGTCTCTACATAAAACACAAAAATTGAACCCCTGAGTTCAATCCTTGGTACCAAAAAAAAAAAAGGCCATAGAGTTTGAAATCCATCGGCAAATCAGTCTGGGTCCTCAGACTATTTTCCTACCTCTGTTTACATTGTTGGATGCCAACAACTGAGAAGGGACCTGTACTCTTAGTGTCTCTATGGCCCTTCCAGGCCCTAGTGCACTGTCAAATGTTCCCTAGAGCATATTCTTTCCTAATTCCATGAATGCCTTCTGGCTCCTAAGTCCCTCTTTGTATGGATGTCTTTGTAGACTGACCTGGTAACAAAAAATTAATTGCAGGGGGCTGAGGTTGTGGCTCAGTGGCAGAGCATTTGCCTCGCACGTGTGAAGCACTGGGTTCAATCCTCACCACCACATAAAAATAAGTAAACAAAATAAAGACACTGTGTTCCTGTATAACTAAAAAATATTTTTTAAAAAATCAATTGCAAAAAACAGGGAATCAGGTGAAGTCCAAGGCCAGGGTAAGGGATAAGCAGCCAACACAGAGGCCCTAGAAGAGTAAGGCCCATTTTGGTTTTCTCTGAGGTACTTTCTTAACCTCAGGACAAGGTAGAATTTTCTCCAAGGATGTGGCCAAGAATGATGTGTAGAACTCCTAGATGTAGTATCCAACGTTGGGCATGCCTATAACTATTTTCTTTTTTAAAAAATTTATTTATTCTAGTTATGTACACATGACAGCAGAATGTGTTTTGATTCATTGTCCACAAATGGAGCACCACTTTTCATTTCTCTGGTCGTACACAATATAGAGTTACACCATATATATCTATAACTATTTTCGTGAGTCAAATGAAATTTGGCCTCTGTACTCAAGAGGCTAAGGAGTACCCAGCCCGCTTTATCAGCCAGGGACTGCTTGGTTGAATTCCAGCAACCCAAATCCTGTCTCCATTTTGTCATCAAATTTAAGTAATAGAATGGACAGCCATCACCTAGTCTGGTCCATGTTCTAGTACATGGGAAACCACCATAGCCAGTAGGCACCAGCTTTTCAACAGAGAGGGTGAGGCGCTGAAAGCGCAGAAGGGGCAGCCTGTCTCCAGGATAAGGTTTTGAGCACATTTCAGGATAAAAGCAATTGGCAGTTTTGGCAGAAAGACCTGCAGGAGAAGAGAGAAGACGGAAAAGTATGAAATCATAGGGCTGAGCGTCATGCCCACAACAGAAAGGGAGTTCCATGGCGTGATTTGCTTTGGCCAAACTGTACACGTAGGTGGCCACAGGGTTGGAGTATATGGATTGTTTTTCTTTTACTACATGCCTGTGATGTTAAGTATTGTCTTGAGTTCAGCACATGCTAATTCTAATTGTGGTTCAAACTGGATCATCCCGTCAAGCCTTCAAGTAGAGGGCACTCCCCATGTATCTTAACTGCTTGTCCTGTGCCTGCTGATAGTGCAGACTTAGGCCTTAAGCAGATCACTGGGTGAAATAGTTATAATTGACAGATGTATAACAGTAGTAAGGGGAAGTAGACCTTCCACTCTATCAGACAAATGACAACTAAACTCCGTTTTCTCCAAATCTTTAAGTCTGCAAGTCAAGTCAACCTGGAAGATCCACAGTTATCTGGGGAGGAGTGTCTTTCTTCAAAAGATCTATCAGAGGGGCTGGGATTGTGGCTCAGTGGTAGAGCACTTGCCTTGCATGCATGAGGCACTGGGTTCGATCCTCAGCACCACATAAAAATAAATAAATAAATAAAGAGATTGTGTCCATCTGCAACTAAAAAAAAAAATAAAAATAAAAATAAAAAAAAGATCTATCAGAGTCTTGGGCTAAAGTTTTCCCGCTATCTCTGGAAGTGGTGCCGTCTGATCATCTTCAGGCATTCCTAGAAAACTGTCAATTGCTCCTTAGTCCCAGTGTGGTACCATCAGAGGATCCTATTAAAAAAAAAAAAAAAAGCCATGGGCTTCAGGGGACTTATCTCCTGGCTAGCTCGCCAAAATGTTACAAGTCAATGTTCAGGTTCTGGTGTCATAAACCAAGAATTGAGAAAGACACACAGGAGAATAAGCCAGAATGTAGATTTATTGAAAGTGAAAGCAGATCTGCAATGCACAGAAAGCCCAACAGGAGAGAACGGCACAAGGCTCTGAACCGGGAACCTAGTGGTTTACATCTGCTTTAGTAGCAGATTTTCAGAAGTGGTGATTTGTCCTCACTCTACCTCCCTTGCTCCTATCAATGGCAGGTTGGAAGTTCTCATAGCAACATGGATGATGCAAGCAGTACATTGTCCCGTGACCTAGGCATACCTTGGGACGTTCTGTCATCTTGTCATCCCTAACCTCCTGCCTCACGGGGAGGGGAGCGGGGAGCTCCAGCTCAGGAGCCTGGCACAAGGATCTCCCAAGGGCATGCGTGAAGAAGTGTGAGCGGTAGGCCCATCTGTAGGTATCACCAGCAATGGGTCAGATGGCCTATAACGCCCAAGAGGAGAGGAGAGATCAAGGAGAGCTGAGCACAGTGCCCCAAGGTGGCTATAGAACCGGGACCTGGAGAAAGGTCACAGAGGAGTTGCCGGGGCTTCACCCTGCTTCTGGATCAGCAGGCCTGGTGTGGCCACCCTACTTCCCTCCTGCATGCACCTCCAGCCTCCCCAAGCTGCAACCGGGGAGGCATTGTGAGAGATGAGCTCCAAAGCTACTGTTCAGCTTGACACTCCACTCCAGGAGTGTCAAGCTGCAGGATTAGAATAGTTTTTCTTTCTTTCTTTCTCTTTTTCTTTTTTTTTTGCACTGTAGGGACCCAGGGACCCTTAACCACTGAGCCCCATTCCCAGCTCTTTTTAAATAATTAGAGATGGGGTCTCACTAAGTTGCTTAGGGCCTGCTTAATTACTGAGGCTGGCTTTGGACTTGGAATCCTCCTGCCTCAGCCTCCCGAGCCATTGGGATTGCAGGCATGTGGTACCACACCCAGCTCAGGATTAGAATCTTTATGACTTGATTTTTCTAAAAGTGAACCTAATTGAAGCAAAATACAGTCCAAACAATCTAACAATCTGAAAGACCCTGCGTTCTTTCTTGACCAAATATATTAATCTAAAATAAATGAATTCCTGTTTTCATTAATTACATCATGGAACCCATAGAATTAGAAGGGAAGGTTGTGGAAATCTAGAAATAATGATAGGATTTCTCTTTTGTTCTCTCTCACGCACCTGCGCGCGCACACGCGCACACACACACACACACACACTTTGCACACAACTCAGCCAGTTCCAGCAGAGTGGCTTTGGACAATTCATCTAAAGTTTCTGAGCTTCAGTTTTCTCATCAGTAGAATATGGATAAGAGCAGATACAGAGGCCATAGTGTGGTTGTTAATCAGAATAAATGAGAACACAGGAGACACACCTTGCCTGCTGTGGGAGGAGCTAAGCAAACATCTGCTCTCATCAGTCCTAAAATCCTCCCTACCTGGAGACCGCCAGCAAGCGTCAGCCTGTGTCATTTCCACCACCAGGCCTGCCCTGCTCCTGTCCACTCCTATCTGATTGAGAAACTTAGGCAATGTCAGCCTCCTGTTGGGTTGTTCTAGCTATAATAGTCTAGGTTTGCAGACTCACTACTAACAATTAGGCCCTTAGAATGATCCTGTTTAGGGGGGTAAAAAAGTCTTACAGCACAGTGTTTGGGCCTCAGTCAAACCTCTCAGGTTTCCCCAGGAGGAAGATGAAGGTGTGAGGTGGGGCTGGGCTCTCCCAGTGGCCTCAGTTTCCTCATCTCTCCATGGGAGCAGGAGGATAATCTTTGCCTATCTTACCCAGAACATGAGGGTGGAGAGAATGCCTTTTAACTCCGTTTCCAGTTCCGAGTTTACATGAGGCATTATCCCCACCTCTCTGTAACTTGGAGGACCTTTATGATTTAGGGCCCTGCTGGCAGGTGCTTCCACAGGCCCTACCATGTGGGCACCCTCCTTTTACCAAGAGGGGTTCCTTTGACTTTCCATGAGATGGGGATGAATGCCAAGTCAGCCATGGCCAGGGAGCACCTGCTGGGGGGCCGTGGGGACCGATTCACGGCTGCTCTGCTACCTCAAGTCGGGAGATGGTGGACCCCTCTTCCCATTCACCAGACAGGATCCAGAGGAGTACAGAAGGCCACAGTGCCAGGGGGTGCTGTTCAGGTCAACCGACAGACACTTTCCCAAAATTCCACATTCGCCCCAAAGCCAGCCTGGCGGGAATCGTCTCCCTTTTGTGAGGGAGGATCCAAGGCTGGCATGTCATGTGGCATATCATGAAACTGACCTGCCATGTCATTTGTGCCTGTTGGGATGGGAGGGGGAAGCCCAACCAAACAGAGCTGAGTGGACTTTGGCCATAGAGACCTGTCCAGGGACCTGCTCTGTGGACGATGAGCCAGTACAGTTGAGAGCGACATGGATTTCAAGGGAAGCCTGGCCCTGGCCGCAGACACACTGCGGCTGCGTTCTGCTCACAGACTGCATTACCATGGGGCCAATATTTCATTTTTTTCTTGGAAAGTTTGGGAGGTGGGTGGTGACATTTTCAGCTGCTATTTTCACGTGTCATTCTTAGTCACTGTGGGCAGCTTAGGAGCCAGCGAGAAGCCCTCCCACCGCCTGGGCTGGTTATTCCCGACTCTCCTACCTGCAAAGCAGAGTGACAAGCATGCGTCCCTCCTCCAGGGCCCCAAGATGGGGGCCAGAACAGCTCCTCCAGATCAAGGAAGGACAAATGCTGGTCCTGAGTCGGGGCCCACCCCATGGCAATACCTGGCCTCTGTGAAGATCCGTTGTGTGGTTCCCTGCACCATCTGGAACATTCCTAAGCTTGGAATTAGCAAAGACATGCCCGTGAACATTCAAAATAGATGCTCAGAACCCAAACCCGAGGTTCATGCATGTAACTCATAAGACAGCCCCTCAGGCTCCCACTCGAAGGCATTTATTTTTATTTTGGATCTAATTTAACAGCCTGACCTTCTCACGTATGGCAGATTAAAAGCACCAATGCATAATGTGTTGCCCCTGCACACCTGCTGTGGAAGAGATTAAAGCGTCACATGGGCAATTACTGCAGATGATCCTGAAGGTGCCTTCCAACCCCAGTATCCCGAATTTCCATAATCCTCAGCATAGACCGTCATAAAGGAAATTTACACAGTGGATGTAGTTTTACACTTCATTTCTCAGCACTGAGCAAACCAAACATTTCCACAAACATTATTTTAATTTCAGGAGCTTATAAACACCCTCGTCTCATTTCTCTCTGCTTCCTTCTTTGTATTTTGGGAAGAGAGTTTGGTTTCACGAAGGGAGCCCTGGGTCAGGTGCAAAGCGTGACCTAAAGGGTGTGGCTTTGGATATGTCACTACTCTGCTCAGGGGTTTGTCTTCTGTGAAACAAAGGCTCACTCATTCACCAACACTAACTATGGAGCAACTGCAGTGTGCAGGGAGCCATTCCAGGCCCTGAGGATGCGAGGACAATCGGCACGGGCGGGGTCTGGGCTGCATGGTGCTGTGTTCTAGAGTGCAGGGTGGGAAGACCGACGGTGCCCAGATAGGCAACTCAGTGAGAGGATTTCAGACGTGGCAAGAGCCGTGCAAGAAATAAAGCAAGTCAAGGGGACAGAGGGGCAGGAGCTCCCTTAGATTTGTCATTCAGCTATGGGAACCATCAGGAGGAGGGACACAAGGATGCTGTGGATAGGAAGATGGACCTTGGGGACACTGTGAATAGGGACGGTACATGGAGACCCAAGGTGGACAGGAGGATAGTCCATGAGAACACCACAAACAAAAGATGGACCACGGGACAGCATGTGGACAGGAGACGGGACATAGGACACCATATCAGGAGGATCTCAGGACCATGATAGTGACTACTGAGCTTATCGATGGAAGCAGGCACCCGCAGCTCAACCAAGACTGCTGTCCCCTGACTTTTCAAGTCCAAGCCACAGCAGAAAGTCACTTGGACATGGCATTGAGCCATGAGGCATGGGAAGGCATCATTGGCATGGGAGCACCAAGTCCCAGGGGTCTTCTCAGGGAGGCACTGCCGAGGCCCGCTCCAAGTCCTGTGGAGTCCTTTTCCTTGATCCCAGGGTTCCTCCTCTGTGACATCCTCCAGGGACAGGATGCTCAGGAGGGTCTCCCCCGGGCATTCTCTGTGGTGCCCTCTTCCCTCCCCTCCCTGATGCTGCCACATACGTGGCTCCAGCTGCACACACAGCCCCACAGGGCTCGCTTTGTTCCTGCTCACATGAGTGGGTATTAACAACCACTGCGTGTGACCTCCTGCTGCGGAAGAAGCTCCACAAGCTGCCTGAGGAGCTGCTCAGCCACGGGTACAGCGTGCAGCGGAGGCCGGAGCCTGGCCTTGGGGGCCTGACACCCCCCCCCCATATCCACAGTCTCCCAGTTAATCGCTCCTGCAGCACTTCTCCTGTCCCCTGGGGCCCTGTCCCAATCACATCAGTCCACAAATGTGGACTGTGGTCATTCTGAGATGTAAAAGCCCCCTCCGTGACCTCAAGGGCTCTCTTCACCAGGGGCGAAGGAGGCAGAGCTCAGCGCCCACGGAAGGACAGAGCAAGTGTCCCCAAATCTACTCCCAGGAGTTGCTGGGACCCTGGCTCTTGGGGACACTCCTGGAACTCTCATGCTGCTGGAGTGACTGTGGAGCCATCCAGTGTCTTTGGAAGACCCCTTGGAGCTCCTACAAAAGCTGACACATGCCCAGCCATGACCAGCAAGTCCACGCGGGAGTTACACATGAGTGCGAAGAGCACATATATCCACAGAAGTACAAGTGTGTTCATGGTGACATTAGTCACAATAGCCAAAAAAGGGAAAAACTAAATGCCCGATGTGGTTAGAATGTGTCCCCCAGGTGGCATGTGATGGGAACCTGATCCCCAGGGGGCTGGGGTGCAGCTCAGTGGTAGAGTTTGGCCTTGGGCTCCAACCCCAGCATGCCAAAAAACAATTCAAAGAAACCTAATCTCCAAATTCACATGTAATGTCATTTGGAGGCGGGGCTTTGGGAGGTACCCAGGATTAAATGGGGCCATGAGAGTGGGCCCGTGCCTCCATGCCTCCATCTGGGGCTTCGTAGGAAGAAGAGGAGACCGAGCTACCACGCCTACTGCACTGTGCCCTGTGAAGCCTGGACCACGTCGCAGGGCAGCACCAGGAGCTCCCCAGATGCCGAGAAGACGCCAGCCCAGGGTCTTGGACTTTCCAGCCTCCAGAACTGTGAGCCAAATAAACTATTCTTTATAAATTTCCATTTTAGGCAGCTTTTTCACACAGCTGTGATCAAAAGACCTGACAAGAACAATTAGAGGAGGAAAAGTTTATTTTGGCTCATGGTTTCAGAGGTCTCTGTCCACAGATGGGTGACTCCATTGCCCTGGGCCTGAGGTGAGGCAGAACATCATGGCGGAAGGGTTAGGTGGAGGAACGCAGCTCAGGACATGGCATCAGGAATCAGAGAGAGCTCTGCGCACCAGGGAAAAAGTGCAAACCCCAGAGGCATATCCCAGGGACCCACCTCCTCCAGCCACACCCTACCTGCCTACAGTTACCACCTGGTTAATTCCTATGAGAGGACTAGTGCACTGATTAGGTTAAGGCTCTCATAACCTGATCACTTTCCTGTATTGTCTCACATGAGCTTTGGGGGGACACCTCACATCTAAGCAATTACCTTGTCTCTGGTATTTTGTTATAGCAACAGAAAATGGACTAAGACAACGTCCATGGGATAGTGGATAGATAAGGGATGATACATTCATAGAATGGAACATTATTCAGAAAGATGAAAGAATGATCCACTGCTATAGGAAAGCAACTAGATGACCCTCCTTTCAGCTGATGAAAGGAGGCAGCCCCAAGGAGCACAGACTACATGATGCCATTTACAGAATGTACAAAACAGCCCAAATTAGTCAGTGGTGCCGGTGGCCAGAATGTTGGCTAAGGAAGACCTGGGAAGTGAAGCCGACCAGATTATGCTACGCACGTGTGTAAGTAAGTCACAGCACATCCCACACTTATGTATAACTATATTTTACCAATTAAATAAATAAATAGAAGGAAGACCAAGAGAGTGGAGGAAGGGTCTCAGGGAGGGAGGAGGAGAGAGAGAGGGGAAGTTTGGGGGCTGGAATGGAGCAGATGATATCACAAGCATTCATGAGTATGTCCAAAGGAGCCCAGCATGCGTAACTAACTACACCGCACTAACAAAAACCTTCTTAACAGCCCCGTGGCTCCCTTTCATGGGGAGGGTGGTTGACGGGTAAGGGGAGGCGCGACCTCTCTGGGTGTGGAAACATCCTCCATCTTGAGTTGGTGGTGACCAGATGGGTGGAGGTGTCTGGGAAAAGCCACCAGCATGTAGCCCCAAGAATGGGGCATCTCATGCATCTGTGTTAAACCTCTGCCAAAAGCACTGTGGGACTCCTGGGCCAAAGGCAAGTGCGTGACTGCAGGGCCACCTGGCCCACCCTCCCCAGTGCCACCTTGCCCACGGCTCGCTGAGAAAGAACCAGTCTATTTCTCTGTCTTTCTCACACAAACGCATGGTTGTGTGAAGACAACCGTGGTTGTCTTCACGGTCCCTCGGAGACACCAGGGTTGTGACCTTGACAGATGAAGAAGCAGAACCACAGAGAGCTGGGCGCCCCCACCCCCTTGGCAGCTCACGGGAGGCGGGAGGTCTTGTGGGCGCTGAGTGTGTCGATGTCAACCGAGCAGTAAGGGCCCGGCCCCCCGGCTTCCGGAGAGTCCTGTGTGGGGGTCACAAACCACCAGATGCAAGGAATCGTTCTGTGCAGGAGCAGGAGCCCACGGTGACCCTGTTCTACCTCTGGGCAAGTTACCTGAACACTCGGAGTCAACATTTACCCCTCAAAAATGGGGACCATCCCTTGCATCTCAATGCCAGGGGCGGGGTGTGGCGATTAAGAGCAACACCACTGCCATCTTTCTAAGCACGAAAGACCCTTCCAGTCCATCCAACCACCCAACACCAGGGTCCAATGCCACCCCTTTGCGAGGACTTCCTCAGCCTCGCTCCTTTCTAGACCCTAATCGTCACTGAAATGATAATAACATTAGTGAAATGATAATGGAGGACGTTGCCTGGCATGTGTGAGGCCCTGGCTCTAACTTCCAGCACTGAAAGACATGGCAAAGCACTCGCAGCACAGTCATAGCTATTGCCTTGTAAGAATTTACTAGGTGCCAATAGCTACGCCAATTTCTTTACATACGTTTGCTCATTTTATTCCCAAACCACCCCTGTAAGGATGTTACCGTCCTTGTTCCTGCTTCGTAAGTGGAGGCAGAAGCAGTTAGGTGGCCAGATCAAGGCCACACTTGCTGTGGTCAGGGAAGTAGAGACCCGGGTCCGCCCGACTCATAGGACCTCAACCACTGGGCTACACGGCCACCTGTTCCTCTGAGGACAGAACAGTCTCCCATACTACAGTTTATTTAGCCAGATCAACTCACATTTGGACATTTTATTCCTTAGAAGGCACCCTCCTCATTCTACAAATGAGAAAATTACCTTTTCTTTTAACAAGGAATCTGAGTGTGTCCATAAATGCCAGGGCTGGGGCGGGAACCTGCCCTGTGGAGGCTGCAGCTGGTGGGGACCAGAGACACCAACAACCAGCCAACACACATCAGCTGGCAATGGGGCCAGGTCAAGAGGTGGAGGGACAGCGCCGGGGAGAGCCAGGCCTGGGGCCAGGGAAGGCCCCTCAGCAGAGAGGAACCTGGGTGGCCAGATAGCCAGGGAGAGGGCCCAGTGCACAGCCCAGGGAGGGGACAGCATGGCATGCCTGAAGGACAGAGAACAGAAGCGTCAGAGCAGAGCTCAGGGAAACCAAGGCGTGGGGTGAGCTGAGGGCGGAGGGGGGCGAGGCTCCCTGGCCAGGGGAGTCTGTGTTCATTCCAAGTCTGAGGCAGGTCACGGGCAGGTTTTAAGCAGGAGAGTGTCATGGCTGGATTTATGCCTCCAGGAGGACCCCCAGAGAGCAAGACCAAATCCCAGATGAAGGTTTGGAGACCCAGCCCAAGATACCTGGTCCAAGATGCCAGTGTCAGGACAGAGCTGAAGGCAGAGGGTAGGGGGATAGAAGTGTGCAGAGGCAGAAGAGCCAGGGCAGAGCAGAGAGCCCAGGAGGGGATCCAGTGGTCCCCTAGGTTTGAACGGCAGCGCCATTAAGAAGACGAGAACCTGCCAGGCAGGACTGGAGGCCAGGAGCAGGAGGGAGGCTGGAGTCCACGGTGCCACATCCTCCAGCCAGCCAGGAAGGCAAGCCTGGCTTCGTGCTGTTCTCCAGAGGGACGCCCTGCCCCGCCCCCAGCACCTTCCCAAGGGTCCCGCAGGCCACTCCCATGAAGCCTCCAGACCACTCTCTCTGTCACAAGACCTGGCTCCATTTTCTTCAGAGCAGGAACCGATGTCCACAGGAATCCAGTCACCAGGTGTTTGTGTTCCTTCCTCAGCCACAATGCTGGGCTCACAAAGGCATGCCCTGTTCTGAGAGCCAGGTCCCGCAGTGCCTGAAACGGGACCTGTCACCCGGCAGGGGCCTGATACTACTAACTGACCCACTGACCTGGCCACGTATCCTTAATGAGTGGGTGGCCTTCTCTGCAGCTCTCAGGGCAAGATGAGGTCACATTTGCCTGGAGCAGGATGGAGGCTAGCAACCTGGTTTGAGGGTCAGTTCAACCCCAGCTCTCCACGTTCCAGCTGTGACTTTGGCTGATCTTGGAACCTCTCTGAGCCTCTGAGTGCATGATGATGTCCATCTCCTCGGTGATGGAGGAGTGAGTGCAGTAATGTGTGTAAAGAGCCCAGTCCCCACACTTAGTCCTCATAAGCAGAGCAAAGAAAATAGACACACCCAGAGCAGCGCCTTTAAAAAGTGTTTAAATGATGTCTTGCTCTTTCTTCTCTATAATTGTCACATAGAGAATTTAGAAGTATTAGTCACACTGGCACCAATCTCCCTTTCCAACCCACTGGTGCATCAGAAGCATGCGGTGGCGCACACAGAACTGCCAATGGTTTAAGGTTAGAAAAACAGAACCGCAAGCCCGGCTCACGGGTGCTGTAAGCTGTTCTCGCCCGACTCCCAATAAAGGCCGTGGTGACTCAGCCAGGCGTCAGTGATGGCTGCAAAACATCTTTCCAGAAGGGCGGTCACCTTTGTTCTAAGAATTGACTCATTCGATTCATTGTATCCTCCCGAACACCGAACGACAGCTCTGCAAAGCATCAGTCAGGGACAAAGTGACAGAACTTTCTGGGTCCCTCTGTGGGGTGTGGCAGAAATTCCCAACTGCTCCATCTTTCCCTGCACCCAGGCCCTGGGCACGGGGACAGTGCTGCTCCTCAGGAGAGGGACAAGCATTCGCCATCCCTCCCTCAGGCTGAGAGGGAGCGCTGCTCGCTTTCCCCAGCAGAATGTAGAAGCGACAACGTGCTCATCCCAAGGCTTCCGGAACCCCTGCCACCTCTCTGGTGGCCATGAGATGGACATGGTTATTCACTCTGAGGCTCACAGTTCTAAGTTTGTAAAGGAATTGTCACTCTTGATTGTCTATCATTGTCCTCATAGATAGCAGGGAGAAAAGACGGCAGAGATCTCTTAGACA
Source organism: Geosciurus inauris (assembly GCA_004024805.1). Taxonomy (NCBI): domain Eukaryota; kingdom Metazoa; phylum Chordata; class Mammalia; order Rodentia; family Sciuridae; genus Geosciurus; species Geosciurus inauris. The sequence continues at coordinate 20,441 of PVHX01023421.1, forward strand.
GAACCAGCCCAGAGATCCCAGTCTAGACTGCAGAGCTGTGAGATCCAGAGAGACTTGCAAAGCCCTTGGCTCCACCCACAACACTTAAGGATGGAAAAGGAGGCCAGCTAAGGACAGAAGAACCACCTGGCTGAGCCACAGTCTCCGGAGGAAAAGGAGTCATGGTTTGGCTGAGCTGTGGGGCTGTTCCTTGGCACTGGCCAAGGAGGAGGAACTCAGCTTCCCCTCCCCCTCCAGCAGCCGGATGCAGGGGCTCCGCGTCCTAGAAGTGCCGTAAGGAGCAGCCCCCCAGGGCAGGCAGCGGGCTGATGCCCATGAGTGTGACACTTGGGTTTTCCCCACAAAAAATGAGATTTTGCAGTGAACAAAGTTCCTTCTGGAACATGGGTCGAGTAGAGGAGGATTTAGGTTAGACCAGCTGGAGGCTGTTGAGCTAGCCTAGGCAAGAGGCGCCAAGGCTGAGGCAGGATGGAAGAAACTGAAAGCAGGAAGAAACGAGAAGCAAAGGAAGAGCAAGGAAATGTGACTTTAACCTGAAGTTCCACAAGCACACATTCCCAGGCCCGTGACTCCCAAATTTCTAAGAAATCTATAAATCTTACAGTTATCCTAAGTTCACCCATTAATGAAAACTACCTTGTGCTATTAATTAGCCCACCAATAAATGGATTAAGCAAAAAAGTGATGTGAGAAAGAAACCAATAACTTAGGGGGCTTTCCAATGTCATTGTAATCAGCCAGATCCTCTAGCAGAGACCAGGTCTAGGGACCCTGAGAACGAGCCGACAAACGCCATTCCCACACGCCTCCCATGCCCACCCCTCACCAAGCTTCCCCTAGAAGAGGAGCCTGGAATCCAAAACATCTCTCCCTGGATGGCCGCGTTCTCCCTTGACGTGTCTCCTTGCTTTCCTAAATAAATCTGTGTCTCTGCTGTCACTGCTGAAAACCTTCTCCACCACATACATCAAGGACCCGCCTGTCCTGAGTCAAGTCCCCCCTTCCCTCTGTGTCCTCGGACCCTCTCCTGGAGACAGGGCCCTACACGAAGGCCAGCACCATGGGAAGAGAGGACAGTGGGGAGAGGCGAAGGACACCCAGTTGCCGAGTGCTGGGGATGAGACTGGCCAGGGAGGGTCAGCAGGGGTGTTGGTGGGCCTTAGGCAGGCCCCTCAGCGGTGTGGTGGAGCTCTTGGCCAAGGCAAAAGACATGGACAGGGACCACCTCCATGTGGGACCATCATCTGGAGGGCCCCAGGCAGCCCCAGGCGTGGTTGTGTGTCCCCGCTCCTGGAGCAGAGTCTGTCTCTGAGGAGAGACAGGGATGAGTGGCATGTTATAGCATTTCCAGGTACCTCAGCCCTCAGATAACCCCCCCAGGCCAATGGTGAAGGGGTCCAGCAGTGTCCCTGGCCTCTACCACTACACACCAGCAGCACCCTGCACCCAGATGTGAAGACCAAAACGTCTCTAGACATTGTGGGTTATCTCTGGGGGACAGAATAAGCAGGGACGAAAGGCACAGCTCTGGAGTCTGGTCTCTGAACCGCTGAACACGTTCTTCTGCCTCACAAGGACTTGCCATTGAGACAGTTAATTCTAGAAGACAGATGTGAAGAGGGGCGAGGAGCCGGCCGAACACCAGATTCAGAAGGCAACGCTTTCTCACTACCAGGGCCATTTTTTGAGCATGATTCCTGGTTGGGATCTCAGCCCATTCAGAGGTTTCCCAAGTTTCCCATGACCAAGCCACTCCCTCCTAAGGGTCCTTGAAAATGTCCACCCGGGGAGCTCGGGAAGCAGACATATACCTCTTTGCAGCAGCCGCAAGGAGAGAGGGCCCCTTTCTCACCTGGCTGAGGTCGTGTCTACAGCAGTGAGGAGCAGTCAGTTTCAAAGCCAAGCACTGCGATTCTGTGAGTGCCAGAGGGAAAGAGGTGAGCTGAGAGGCCCTGAACTCACCACAAGGCCGGGAGACGATCAGAGCGCGCTGCTGGTCAAGAGGGTGTGGCCCGTGCTCTGCGTCAACAGCAGTTGGTAAATAGTCGTGTTTCTTTACTGACGAGGACTCTTCTGGGAAGTGCGACGTCAAGCCCTGTGCCATGTATGGATATCACAGAGCACAGCCACACAAACTAGATGGCATCAACGTCACAGGCGACGTAGCCTGTGGGGCCACCATCATGTATATGGTCCATCATCTTCCGAACTTGATCTGCAGCATGTGACTATGTGTGTCAAGTGAACAAGATGGGAGTTCAGGGACAGTCCATGCAGGTCTGAGGGTGACCTGCAGCATAGCTGGCTCGTCCCGCTGGGCCCTAGCCCCATGAGTCTTGTGACACCAGCTCCACAGGGACAGGGGCTCCAGAGCCCCAGGGGGGACGAACCTAGAGGGTTGGGGATAGCTCAGCCACAAAGGTGGATGGCTGTTCTTCAAAGGACTCTTTCATTTCTGCCCTTCCTCTTTCTACCTAGTGACCTTTGTCACCTTCTGTCACTGCCATATTGTAGGACTCAACAGGTATGAAAAAAATGGTTAAAAATCCCCTGGGCTGGGTTGACCTCACTGGGGGTCTCTGCAGTAGATCTCCACAGCATGTACAACGCCCTGACTTCCATGCCCAGCACTGGGGGTGGGGAGTCATTCATAATTTCCAACTTGCACAATGAATGGATGATAATTTGGATGTACTGGGTCAAATCAATCAAAGATTAAATTAATTTCCCTTGATCCCCTCCTCCCCAGCTTTCTAAATGCAGCTACCACACAAGGTAAAACTGCCTATCAAATCTTCCTTACCTGCTTTTGCCTGAAATTTCTTGACAGGTGACAAATACGTTACCTTCCCCACACAATTAAGGCTAAAGGCCAAACCCCACAAGCAGAGAGTTCTAATTAAGAAGTCTGATGGTGGCACTTTGTGTTTCTTCCATCGGCTAGAACCATTTGTTTGTATCCCACTCTCCTGGGGTCCTGAGAGGGACCATGGCAACCCTTGGGCATCTGTGTGCCCAGAGCAGAGCCAGTTCTGTCCCTGCAGCTCTGATGGGGACTCCCGCTCTGTGGGTATGGCATTGGCTGGTCCTTGCAAACAGTTATTCCACCAAGTTAACAAAAGCTCAACATTCACAGCCAAGATGGAGACGAAACCTAGACAAGTGGAAAGAGCCTTCAGGAAGGGGTCTCCCATGGCTTATCTCTGTTGATGCCGCCCAGCCCTCTCTTTGTGTTCATGGGATCCCCAGGGTACGAAAATCTGTAGATGCTCAAGTACATTGTAAGATGGTTCCACAGAGCCTAAGCACATGCCCCATATGTTTTAAATCATCTCTAGATGACTTATAATACAGTAAGATACAATGTAAATGCTGGGTAAGTCCTTGATACTCTGTACTGTTCAGGGAATAATGTCAAGAAAAAGTCTGTTTGCTCAATACAGATGAAAATATTTTTTCTGAATATTTTTTCTGCAGTTGGTTGACTCTGGGTGTGGAAGAGGCAGATACAGAGGGCGGGTCCCCATCTATTTGGTTCCAGTGGCCAACCTTATGCTTGCACACACATGCCGACCTGCTCAGAAGAAATCTGTGCAACTCAAGGAGTGGACTGTGACCTTGCCTGCCGCGCAGAGGAGGAGCAGACAGTGACCACACAGGAGCAGCAGATGCACTGGGGTCCCCCACCTACCAACGCAAGCCACACACCCCCACATCGCCTGCTTCCATCCGGAGACAATAGCCAGGACCTGCAAGACCATCACCAAGGTCCCTGCAGGCCTGGGCCCACCAGAGCTGTCCCTGCTGGCCTCCTCCTGATTCCTTTTCACTCTTCCTATGACCTAATACCTTCATATAACCACATCCTAAGCCCCACCCCCACTCTCTCCACCATTAGAAACTGTAGACCCTTATGCAAACCTACTACTTATATAGTAGACATTAATCGAACACGCCATTTCTGTTCATTGTGACAAAACTGTAATTATCTAAACAGGAGCTGTTTAGTTTAAGGCTGCATATCATTTGCATTGGGTGCTGTAAATACTGATCTCTCCCTTAAAGGCAAGGTATTGGAAACCTGCAGGGACACTACAAGATTATAGGGTAGAAACAGATCCCCATGGCTAGAGAGGCAGACACACAGTCAACATGAAAACACAATGGGAGAAAGTGCCCAAAACAAACCAAGATGCTACAATAATAGAACCCATTGACAGCACCAGAGATGAGATGTCAAAGAAGGAGTTCAGAACGTACATGATTAAAATGTACAGGGGGCGGTTCCAACATGGCGGCCTAGACAGTCCACTCTGCGCTAGGCTCTCAAGGACCAGGGCTGGAAGTGGTGGAGGCGCCGTTTTCCAGCCAGCTTCCTGGCATCATTCTGCGGCTCAACATCCCATGCAGGAATTTCGCTCGTGTATGTGTGAGTACAGGATCACCGGGAGGCAGCGGTAGCCAGGAGGCATGGCTTCGGCACGGGCCGGAGAAACGCAGTTGCACCCCGGGCCTCGGCCCAGGGCTCCGGCTATCCGAGACTGAGACTGGAAGTAGCGGGGTGCCATCTTCCAACCAGTTTTTTGGCAGCTCTCTGCATCTTGCCGCCCCACGCAAGAATCTCACTCGCGTGTGTGAGCACAGGGCCACCAGGAGACAGCGGTAGCCAGGAGGAGTGACTTCGGCGCCCACCAGTGGAGTGCAGTTGTGGTGGGGGATCCGGCCCAGGGCTTCAGCCCGGAGTTTACCCCGGGCGTGCCGGGCCTGCTTCCGCACAGGGTGCCTGGCCCCAGTGCCCACCCAACCGCAAGAGACCGCTGGCAGTTGCTACTGTGGACTGACTGTCTCCTGAGCGGAACCCCAGCTATTGTTCTTTGTGGCCACCTTCTAAAACAGCGGAACTTCCTACACACCAGAGGGCGCAAGTGAACACCTGGGAGCAAACCTTGGCCACGATGGAACAGCGACTCCACCAGCGGCCCAGAGTTTCACCTTGGCCTGGGACCAGTACCAAGGATACCAGCCGGGAAAGTCCAGCAAACAACGGACAACGCCACCTACTGGAGTAGAGGTAACGAAACCCTGCAGGGAAACTATAACCATATAGGAGTTAAAACTAACACCTTGGATCAGCAGAGCTAGAAGGAAAGACACACGAACATCATGAGAAAACAAGGGAAGAAAGTGACTCAAACAAACCAAGATACTACACTCCCAGAATCCATGGGCTGTACAGCAGGAGGAATGACAGAACAGGAATTCAGGACGTACATAATTAAAATGGTCGGTGACTTAAAGAATGATATAAGAGAGCAAACCCAGTCAGCAATAGATCACTTTGATAAAGAGATTCGTA
>PVHX01023422.1:0-25794 GCA_004024805.1 Geosciurus inauris
TGGATTAAACTGGTTCTGCGTCTTCCTCTGGCAGAGCAGTCTTACCTACCCCCTGGAGTCTGGGTGGAGTGACTCCGCATACCGTCACCCCAAACCTCGTCCCATGAGACCCCACTTCGTCTTCCCCGAAAACACCTTTTCGCCTCTCAGGACCCCAACTTGTTGAGGAGACCCACGAGGCACAACTTCAAACAATATGGTATTACCAAAATCAATGATAAAATCTCTTAAAGAAGCTCAATACTGATTGACTTAGAGATAAATGAATATTTTTATATGTAGAACATTCCTACAATTCCCAGAAAATGAACTTCTGATACTCTATATATGTTAAAAACATAAAATGTATACTAATCAAAACCAACTCAGAAATGTTTTAAGAATTTTTTTAAAATTTTTTTTTAGTTGTAGATGGACATGATGTCTTTATTTTATTGCTTTGTATGTGGTGCTGAGGATCGAATCCAGCGCTTCACGCATGCAAGGCAAGCGCTCTACCGCTGAGCCACAATCCCAGCCCCATGTTTTAAGAATTTAAGTTCACATAATTTATCTTTTGTATATGAGGCTAGTTTAATATTTTTCTCTAAGAAAATTCTCTAAGAAATTTCTGAGTTATTAGTGTTAAGTATAACATAAGCTTATACTTTTTGCTCTATGTGGTTGTATTCTTTTTTAAAAAAGATTTTATTTTTAGATGGACACAATATCTTTTATTTATTTATATGTAGTGCAGAAGATTTAATCCAGTGCTTCATGTGCTAGGCAAGTGCTCTACCACTGAGCTATAATACCAGGTTGTATTCTTCCTAAATGTATGAGGTTTACTTATTCAATAAGCAATTGTTACTTCCATTTCATTTTAATATCATTACAAGTTCAGCAAGATGGTACAACAAGAAGCCCCAGACACTTGTTTCTTCATGAAGTTTCCAATTTTACAATAATAGCCCTTGTGAAAATTCCTGAAACCACTTAAGAGGTTGCGGTAACCAGTGAGTGCACAACCAAGAAGAATTGCATCTAAATGGATACAAAATTTTGTAGCATTTTGCATACTCAATTTCCTTCCCTTTTCTGGTTGAAGTTTTCAGACTAAAATGGATTGTTATAACTTCATAATCCCCACAGTAACAACAAAGAAAATATCTATAGATGATAGTCCTCTGAACTGGTTATAACGTGTGACAAGTTTCCTTACTGAAAGTGTTGAAATAAAATCTTGTATATATACTAATTTTTATATTTTTATGAGTCATGTTTTTACCTTTTTCTGAAAATTAGTTTTAATGAAATCCTATTCAAGGCTCCAGACTCCATTTCATTTTTAATAAATGAAGTAGTACTGGATAGATATTTAGAGTGAAAATATTGGCTGCTTGTTGATATCATTAAAGCTGAACATTGATAATAAAGTGTAATCTAATATACTATAGCTTGATCCAATAAAAGTTTTTGTGATAATAGAAATTTTGTCTATCGGCATTGTCTAATAGGGTAACCACTAGCTATGTGTAGCTAAGTGTACTTTAAATGTGGCTATCGTTACTGAGAAACTGAATTGATTTGATTAAGTTTAAATAGCCTCACGTATCCACATATTGGACAGATTTAAAGAATGAGACTTTTAGATATTGTTAATAGTCAACGAAAGAAACCAGGTTTCAAAGGGTTTTTGCTCTGTTTCTCTAGTGGAAACTTTCTTACATTCTTGACTCTTCACTATAATTATATTTTAAGAAAATTGTTATTAAGTATTTCAATTAAATTATTATAACATATCAAATATTAAGTGACAAGTTAAGCTCTTTATAAAATCTAGTTTGCCACTTTATAACTTCTCCATTTCCTTTGTAAACCAATTTCTGGTTGTTTTCATTTTATGCCTAGCTCTTCTGTGAAAGGCAGAGATTGGTTACTCAGTACTGAGTTATAACACCAAAATGAAAACATTAGATTTTTTTAAGACTTAATTAGTGATATACCAATTGAATAGTGATACAGCCATGTTTCAATTCTTCAAGAGCTGAAATATTTCTGGATTTTATTGTATTCTCTCCTTTTCACATTGCTTCTTCGGTAGATCTGAATTTTTCTAAAACTTTAGTCTAATAATTCATCACTTATAAAGCAACCACTATTTATTTTTTAATGAAAATACCTTCTCATATGAAGAAGTGTGTATGCATCTGAACCCTAACGTTTTGTATAATTTATAGAGAGGATCAACCAACAGAACACAAAGTTGCAAATAATGGAGAAAACATCTCTAAAATATGACCAGGATAGATTGGAATAATGTGGGTTTGAAAAGAGTACTTCTTATTAAATGTCCCTAAAATATGTGGTGTTAGAAAAAGAATGTAGCAAATATTCTTAGTTCTTTGAAATTTTAGACAAAATTTTAAATTTGTATGCTTTTTCTTATATGTTAGTCAGCTTTTCATCACTGTGACCAAAATATCTGACAAGAACAACTTAGAGGATGATGTTTAGTTTGGCTCATGGTTTCAGAGGTTCTATCCATGAACCTCTGAATGGAGCAGACTCCATTGCTCTGGGCCCAAGTTAAGAACAACGTGGTGGAAGGGCATGGCGGAGGAAAGCTGCTCACCTCATGACTGCCAGGAAGGAGAAAGAGAGAGGAAGGAGCCACAGGAAAAATGATCACTTCCAACACATACCTCTAATGACTCATCTCCAGCCACAATGCAACTTAACTGCCTATAGTTACCAGCCAGTAAATCCATTCAAACTAAGATAGACTGGTTTGGTTACAGGTCTCAAAATCTAATCATTTTACTTCTGAATATTCCTACACTAACACAGGAGCCATTGGGGGACACCTCATATCCAAAACATAATAAATTAGTTTATAACTATTTATGTATGTGGCTGGACTTGTGGCTTAGTGGTAGAGCACTTGACTGGCATGTGTAAGGCCCTGGGTTCAACCCTCAGCACTGCACGTAAAATAAATGAATACATAAAATCAAAAGATCTATTGACAACTAAAAATAAATAAATATTTATGTATCAAAATAATGAAAATAATTTATCAACAAAGAATAATATGGATTGATTTATCAATATTTGCATGTTTAATTTGAAGAATTCTATTTCAAATGCTAAATTGTTTTTAATAGTTTCTTATGCAATAACTAGGGCATGATTAAGCACAAGGATGGTTTCCAATAAGCTTAAGTAGTAAAATATTGTCAAGGCAGTGAAGTCCCCTTCCGTTTGTCCCTTCTCTGATCACCTCTCCTCTCATAAGGTAGCTACCATTCTGAATATGTTGGTACATAACTCCATGAATTTGCTATTACCTTGTAAAATATAGGTATGTATCTATAAGCAATATATAGTATTTGTGTCATGGGAGGGGTGCTTGGGATCAAACTCAGGGTCTCATGCGTGCATATTCAAATGCTCTAACACTGAGATAACACCCCCAATGTATGTAGTATTGTTCTTATGTTTTTGAGTTTTGTATAATTGGCAAGATAAAGTATATGTTCTGCAACACATTTTTGTTTGGCTCTTGGCAGTTGAAATTCATTAAAGTTGATAAGTGTATCTCTGATTCATTCTTTATCAGTAATACATAATATTCCATTTTAAAGTCTACATTAGGCGGGTGCGGTGGCTCAAGTCTATAATCCCAGCACTTAGGGAGGCTGAGACAGGAGAATCGCGAGTTCAAAGCCAGCCTCAGCAATGGCGAGGCGCTAAGCAACTCAGTGAGACCCCGTCTCTACATAAAGCACAAAATAGGGCTGGGGATGTGGTTCAGTGGTTGAGTACCCCTGAGTTCAATCTCCAGTACCAAAAGAGAGAGGGAGAGGGAGAGAGAGAGAGAGAGAGAGAGAAAGTCAGTCAGTCTACATTATCAGAAGACTGCCTTGTAGGAGGGAATAGGATGAGAAACCCAAGTTGGATAATATTTAGATTCTTATTATTTTCAAGATTACTAAACAGAATTTGTTTTGAATCAGCAAGCAAAAATAGAAGCATTCATATTTAATATGAGCATAAATCAGCTTCTGTATTATTGATAAATTTTATCTATAATTTAAAATAATAAATACTGGACTGTTTCAATAGTAAGATGCTATTTGTCTCAATTCTACCTAAATTGGAGTAATATGTTATGTAGGCAAATGAAGAACATCAGTATTGATTAGTGATTTGAGCCAGAGGACTTGAAAATTAGGTTGGGAATTGCTAGTGAGTTTCTGATCTCAATCATGATGAAGTAACTTGGTTTGATGTCCCTAAGGACCCTGACTAATGAGTTGTGTCATCTTAATAGGCCACACACTGGCAAAAACCATAGAAACAAATTAATCTTAATGATATTTCAGAAAAGCTTATCAGTTAGGCAGTCAGCACCTCAGCATAGGGTTAAGACCCTCACCTCACCTTGCTTTAATAGGTGGAAAAACAAAAAGTGTGAGAAGAGTATTTGCTAATAATTACCATATGTGGGCTTCTATGATACAAACATCCAAAAACATGTAAGATATTGCACATTAAATTTATACAGTGAGTATATCATGGACAAATATTGACCCTATATTGTTTTTTATCACACATGAGAGAAATAATATTGAAATTGTGGAGATAGACATTTTTTAAGACATCACGGATCTAAGTCTTCAACATTCATGTATGATATTTGTTATGCAAAATCTTTTTAAAACTGTATTAGTCATTTCTTACTAGGAAATTTTCTTAGTTTTGTTGAAAATACTTCCTCACATTTCCATTTAATGTAACATTAGATATTTGTTATATTGCAATATCTCTATAACTTTCTTTTTCTGCAGACAGGAATTTTAAGTGATATTCATTATGCTATCATTGAAAGAAAATCATAACTGACCACAGTGAACATACAGAACTCTTTCCTAAAGAAACTCCATTTTATTTACCATTTGACAAATTCAGCCTATTTTGTGAATAGTAAAAACTGCAGGCAGAGTGCCTTTCAAGTTATTTCTATTAACTTCAGAATTTTTTCATCATATAGTTATCTCTTAACTTTCCTATTTTGGTGTTTTCTGTGTCAAGTAAGGTATTAAATTTTGTATTTTATGATATTAATACTCTACTAGTAATACTGTATGGTAACAATTTAATTATTTTTCTTGCCTGTAGGTAGTAGAATATAAATTTGACTTTGTATTTGTATAAGGAGACTATTGCAATTCCTCAAAATCCTTAGATGGTAAGGTAAAGCTATATTTAAGTATGATTTGGTGAGAACAGAATATTATTAAAGATGTAAGTTATTAACATTCAAATATTTTGGGATTTTTAACTTTTTACATGCAGAAATTGTTGTATTTGCAAGTGAAATATTTTCATGTGAATTTGAAGACTAGGTTATATATTAGCAGGTTGACACTATTTTAATGGATCTCTGAAGATTTTTTCCCCCTCATCTCCTGTCCTCAACATATTTCAAGTTATTAAGCAGGTTGCCTAAGGGAGAAAGCATCTCCAGAAAAATTGTAATAACTTCTTTAGGGCCTTTCATATTTGGTTTCAGTTTCCCCTACCTTTCCTAATAGATTCACTCTCTTTGTTCACTTTTCTAAAGGAGGCATTGTAAGGAAGCTTTCCTACAGCGAATTTACAATATCTAGTGAAGTCTGACTCTTTTTTTTTCCTTAGGCTAGACACTTCCTCACTGAAAGAAGCCTTTTATCAACATCTATTATGCTCCTTTCCCACTGTTATAAATCCTCCATATTTTCTTAAATAGGACAGATTATATTAGGAATCCAATTTCAATGCCATAGTACTATAGTACTTGAATTTGGATGTGTTTTTTTTTTTTCTCTTAATCTCTATAAACTCTGAGAGTTAGTTGAAGAGAACTTGCCTTTTTTGTTTGCTTTGTTCAGTTGTTAAGCTTTAATGGTAAGTGATGAGAGAACACAGATAAAAGAAAATCTTAAAATGCCATGAAATCCTCATTCAGTTTGGAACAAACACCTTAGCTTAAATGTCTCTGCCACTTAACGTATTTAAGTTCTTTGGTGTGTGAACATTTGTCCACAGTATTAAACTGAGTCTGACTGGAAAATCTCAGGCATTTCAAGGATACATTTTATTTCTAATCATGTATTGATAATATGTTTTAATTTCAGAGCTGTTATTTTCCCCTGGTTTCTTAATATGTGTAATATCTCTCTCTGTAATAAAAATAATAATGATAAAAATACATATATATGAAATTGAGTTTCAAGAAGATATGGGTAATTATCAATATAAAATTATTTATTATATTTATTTTTGGAAAGTCATCCATTATATTTAAATTCCTCAAGTACCCAAGGCACCAAGAAAATTGTTGAGAATAACATTATATTATTGAGTTAATAATAATAGTATGTAATACTTTAATATGGTATATCAGTTTTCTATTTGGCAAACTTTTTTCTCATAGTATGCTCTTGCTATATTAGATGAATATTCCAATTAGCTAAGAAATTTGGACCAACACCTTCATTTAATATTATATTTAACTAGTGTCAAAATAGTTATTGGATCATGTGAAATCATTGGGTATTTTGTACATATCCATTTAGTTATTTTATAATGAGATCTATCATAGGAGATATTAGTAATGTAAAAATTGATCTTATCAGTTCAGTCTGATAGAACTCTAATCCCTCAATTAGCAACAAATAATTCACTCTGATCTCATGGAAAACACCATATAAATTCTTTTATGATTAGCTGGTAATATTTCATTTTGTAATTAATACAGATTGAATATACTTTATCCAAAATTCTTTTTCAGAAAAGTTTTGAATTTGGGTTTTTTTCAGATCTTTCAAATATTTGCATAAGATAACATATCTTGGGTATGGGGCCCAAGTCCAAACCTGAAATTCATTTGTTTCATACATAGCTTATATGAACTGTATGAAAGTTATTTTATACAGCATTTTTAAAAACAATTTGGTGCATAAAATGAAGTTTGTGTAGTACAGTTAAAGGGCCTAGGAGGGACTATTTTTCCCGTCTGGTCTCTGAATAAAATGTGTAGGGTGCACCTATGATTTGACTGTAGCCTGTTGCATGATGTCAGGTGTGGAATTTTCTATTTGTGGCATCATGTCAGAGCAGAAAATGTTTCATATTTTGGAGCATTTTGGATTTCAGGTTTTCAGATTGAGGATATTCAACTTGTAATATATCAACACAGGTGAAGGTATTTGTGACAGATTTTACTCCTTTGTGAAATACAGAATCACTTACCTGCAAATACTATTCAGTAAGGGTGTCATACTAGTCAAGATTTAGTAGCTTTACGTGACATGTATGCATGACTAATTTAAAAATCTTAATAAAAACAACATCATGAGGTGCAATGTGATATTTTGGCCTATGCATATGAAATATAGATTGAGTCAAACTAATGAAGACATATCCTAGCTTATTTAAAATGGCATTTTCTTTTTGTTTTGTGGGTATACTAGGCATCTAACCCAGGTGCGTTTTACCACTGTGTGCATTCCAAGCCCCCACCTTTTAAATTTTGAGTCAAGGTCTCTAAGTTGCTCAGGGTCTCCCTAAATGTCTGAGACTGATCTCAAACCTGCAGTCTTTCTGTCCTTGCCTCCTGAGTTACTGGGATTATAGGCATGTGCCACTGCACCCAGCCAAATGACAATTTTTCATAAGAAAACAATAAAGATGATTCCTGCAAAAATAATTTTATTAGTATGATAGTTATAAGGTTATGCAGAGAATACAAAGTTAACTACTATAGGAAATACTAATAAAGGAGAAAAGAAAGAAGAGGAATGCTTTCAGGAATGAGGATAAAATGAATTCTCAACTAGACTGTGAGGCTAGTTGATCACTTGCTTTCGTTCATTCATTAATATGTTTATTTATTCAACAAGTGTTTACTAAATACCATTTGTTTAAGCCAGGCACTGAAACTGTCATTGAACAAAACAGACTTGATTTTTTAAAATAACATATAATTAACAAATCATACAATTGACCCATTTAAGCTACAATTTGATGACTTTTAGTATGTCTACAGAATTGTGCAAACATTACAACAGTTTTAGAATGTTTTCTTTAATCTCTTATCAGTCACTCCATTCCTGCCCCTCCCTGCTGCTGGCCCCTGGCAACTTTGATTCAGGTTTCCATCAATAGAGTTACTCATCATTTTTTGATATTTCATATTAATGGAATCATATAATATGTGATTTTTGTTACTTGCCTACTTCATTTGGCATAATATAATCCACAATGCTTCATTTCATTCATTTTTTAACAGAATGATATGTTTTTTTGCCAATTTAAGAGCATTTTTTAAAATCCTCCATCAGTTGATGGATATTTGGGTTATTTCCACTTTATTTACTATAATGTTATATTTAAGTCTTTGAACTATCAGACTTCTCCAGATTAGTTGCATAATTTTTCCTTCCCAATAGTACTATATGAGAGTATCAATTTCTTCATGTTTTTGCCAACATTTGTTTCTGGTATTTTTATTGTAATGCCATCCTAGTGGGTATGAAATGGTGTGTTGTCATGGTTTGAAGTTAGAATTCTCTTATCACTAATGATGCTGAAGAATATGTCATGTACTTATTTCCCATTTGTATATATTATCTGGATTTTTATTCATATTCTTTGTTCATTTTTAATTGCTATTTTGTTCTTGAATTTTAAGAGTTCTTTATATATTCTGAGCACAATTCTCTCATTATATATGATTTATAAATATTTAATTATGTAGGTTCTCTTCTTACCATCTGGGTAGTGTCTGATGAATCACAAGATGTTTAAAATTTTGGAAAAGTCCACTTTTTTATAAGTCTCTCTCTTTTTAGTTCATAACTAGAAACACTACCTAACCCAAGGTCACTATGGCTTCTCCTGTATTTTCTTCCAAGAGTTTTATAGTTTCAGCTTTTACAATTAGGTCTTTGATTTATTTTGAAGTAATATTTGTGCATGGTATGAATAGGGGTCCAACCTAATTTTTTCACCTGTGGATATTCAGTTTTCCCAGCTTGATTCTGACTTTTATAATCTAATAAAAAATCACTATTCCTCAAACATTGATGTTCATAAGATTCACCTGAGGTTCTTATTAACATGCAGATACTGGTATAGTAGTGGAAATTGAGAGTCTGTCCTACAAATTTCTCAGGTAATTTTGCTGATTGTGGTCCTGGGACATTTTGAATAGCAAGGAGATAACTACTGTACAAGTAATTTTAAGTACATTCTAACTATGCATTTGCTTTGTTTCACCTCTCTGAAAACTTCCTACACTATTTCTTGTATGTGGGAGACTGTAACCTCTATACTGCTTTCAAGATTATATCTCATTAGGTCTAGCCGTAAACTGAGAATTGCTAAGCACAATTACTAAACTTCAGTTTATAATTTCCAACAGAGATTGGCTTATTGATTACCTTAGAACCATCAGCTGTGGCTACTGGTTTGGTTTGTAGAGAGCTTTGTGGGTGAGTATCATCTCCCAGAGAAGAGGATTATGGGCTGACCAGAGACTCTCACAAATTTACAATTGACCTATTGTCTAGTTCCAGAGAATTTTACATATCTTTTAAATTGAGAATTTCCAAAGGCATGATAATTAGGAGGAGTCAGAAATTCTTCAAATGACTAATAGTGAACAATTTTGAGCTGATGAGTGAGAAATAGTTTTCCTTGATGACCAGCTGACTTCAAGTTTCCTATTGAGCAATGTTGGGTGGTCTGTGTGATTTTAGTAAGAGAAGTTCATATTGGAATAAAGGTAGTCCTAGTGCAAAGACTGTGGAGTGGGTGGTCATTGATAAGAACTGGGACTTTGTGGAGGCTTTCCCATTTATAGACTGCAAATAATAACTGTTCCACAGAGACATTTTAATCATTTTGTTTCTGGAACAAGGTGTAGGTGCTGAATCTATGTTAGTTTTCCTCCCTTTTACTGCCTTCCTACAGAAAATGATTTTCTGTGATTTACATATAAATGACCAAGTATAATAGGGCCATTAAATTAAGGATAAAACAAGAGTCCCTTAATGAAAAGAGAACATAGTTTTTCTACAAAATCAATGTTAAAGATGGTTACTCTAACTGAATAAAAATTTAACTGTGAGCTTTCTGGAAAACATCATGAAAAGAAAATGATGAATTAAACTGTTTCTAGAAATATAAAGATGAAAATACATACCAGTTTAAGGTAGAGAAAATATTTTCCTCACATTAAATTCATACATTTATGATTTATAATGACTAATAAGAAAAATAGAATTATATAATTAACAATGTTTAAAAGGTATCCTATCATATCCTTTAAATTTGAGCTTTGGCACACTGTACAATTCCACATTTTTAGATATTTGTTATATCAGTACCTCACTTCCAGGAACCAATATGTGTATTGGTTTACCATTGTTGCTATAACAAAATATCCACAAACTTAGTGACTTAAAAGAACAGATATATTATTTTACAGCACTGAAGATCCAAAGTCCAAAATGGATCTGACAGTGTCAGAGGGCTAATTTACTTCTGAAGACTCTAGAGGGAATCTATTCCCTTGTCTTCTGGAATTTCTAGAGGCTGCTTGGATTTCTTAGCTTGTGGTATCCTTCTTCCATTGTACAAAGCCAGGAACCTCAGCCTTACCACTTTGTGATTTATTCTGGTTGTCTTTTGCTTCCCTTTTTTCCTTTTATGGATCTTGTGATTACAAAGAGTCTGCCTGGATAACCCATGATGATTTCCCCATTTTGAGGTGAACAGATTATCTCTCTTAATTACATCTGCTACTTTATTTCTGTTTCCGTGAAAACTACCATGTTTGCAGGTTTTAAGGATTAGAAACTAGGTTAAGCTTTTTCTTTGGTGGGGAGCATTGTTCTACCTACCACAATGAACAACTATGATAATACTCTAGAATATCATTCTCAAGTCTAGTTATGTATGGCATTTTTGTAAGGAGCATAAGTAGTAGAATCCAAATACATAGTTGTTTTTCTTTCTTTTTTTCTTCGTAATCTTACATGAGCTAAGAATTAAGAGATTTTGGATAAGTAGATCTTTACTACTTATCCACTTACAACTTGTATTGGTTGTCTCAATATTCTCTTTGGAGTTGTATGTCTGATCATTTGAGACAAACAGGATTTATTTTTTGTTAGAACCATTTCAACAACCAATTTTACTTTACCTGTCTAATGTCTCTTCTATATTGCTCTCCCTTTCTCCCCATAAAGAGAAACGAGTAGTCATTAAGTGAAAATAGTGGACATATCACTAAATCCTTATAAGCATATTGACTTTTATATATCACATTAGAAATATATTAGGTCCACGATGGGACAAAAAATAAGTTGCTACAGTGCCAATAGACATCTAAATAAATTTGGTAATAGCAGCTGCTAGGATTTACCTATTTATTCACTCATTATCCATTGAGCACCTAATATTATAGATGCTTTGAGAAGGCTAGGCTCTCAAAAGAAAGAGACAATTTGGTTTCTTGGGAGGAAAATAATACATGTGTTATTACCAAATAAGTTTCCAAAACTGCACAACAAGTTCATACTAATGGATATTTTGTTTAAATATTTTTGTTGACACAAAGAAAATTTATTTTAAATTTAAAAATAATAAAAATTCCACTTAAGGAATTTTCAGCATGTTTTATCAGTTTTATTAGCGTATGTTTACATCTGTCGGGATAATCATGATGATGATGATAATCATTCTCCAATATATAATTATTTCCTGTCATACATGCCAGATCCTTTTTATAGTTGTTGAAACAGAAGCAAAGAGAGAACTAGAAATATAAGTTCACACAACTGGGGCTGGGGCTGTAGCTCAGTGGTAGAGTGCTTGCCTAGCATGTGTAAGGCCCTGGGTTCGATCCTCAGCACCATATATAAATAATAAATGAATAAAATAAAGATCCATCAACAACTAAAACATAGATTTAAAAAAAATAAGTTCACACAACTGATAAATGGTGCCATTTGGCAGCATAGGCTCAGATTTTGTTCTGTTTAACTCTACTGCTTTTTTTGGTCTGATCAATATTCTATCACCTCATGTCTGTGTTTTAGAAAGATTATTTCATTTCTACAAGAATGTATGATGCTAATATCTAAGGACACATTAATTCTACAAGTGCTAGATAAAATATTATTTCTTCATAGTCATGGAACTTAGATTTAGTGTTTTGAAATAAAATACTGCATTTATTATTTTCCAATAAAGATCAACCTCAGTAGTCTGTATGTATGAAGGTTTATATGTCCTTCCTTATCTAAATATTTTTCTGGTCTCATCAATTATTTCATTGATGTTGTTTTTATTATTATTAATTATTACCAGGGGTTGAACTCGGAGGCACTGAGCTACATCCCTAGACCTTTTTTAGTTTTAAATTTTGAGACAGAGTCTTGCTGAGTTACTTAGGGCCTTGCTAAGTTCCTAAGGCTGGTTTTGAACTCACAATTCTCCTGCCTCAACCTCCAGAGCTGCTGGGATTATGGGCATGGGCCATTGTATCCAACTGACCTCATCAATTATTGACACTTTTGTTAGGTCAAGAAATCTAGGTACAAAATCACTGCTACTTACAAGGTTCAAGGTTCTCCACTGCTTTCTGAGTCTTCTTGGGTCCACAATTATTGATGAAATACATGAACCTTATTCTGTCACAAAATACATATATTTTTCACTGTGTTCTTCTTAAAAAGCTGTTCAATATTCTTGGTATTCTTTCCACTTTTTTTGTAAATTTCTGCTAAAGTTCTTAATGTATCTTTATTTAATTCATTAAGTCAGTCATTGGTCTGACTTACTTTATTGAAAAAAAATTTAAACAGGCTCTTTTCTTTATTGAAAAAATTTAAACATTACCACTTATTTTTTTTCTCTTTTGTATAAACTCTATTCTTGGCTTCAAAAATCTCAGGTGTGGGACTTTCTTATTTATTGAACATATCTCTTTACTTTTTATTTTTTGTCCTGTTGATTTATGCACTTGAAATTATGGAAACTTGTCACAAAATTATCACATAACTTGCTTGTATTTGTCCAAGCTATTATACAGTCTTCCTATTATTTTTTTTCATTTTTTTTTCTCAAGGAAAAGGGTAATGAAAATCAGCTGAAATTTGAGCAAAATAGCACCTGTAACTAGAGAAAATAGAAGTGAAAAAAATTAAAAAATATATATATATCAGACCCTGATGCTGTGAACATTTCCCTTTAAGAGTCAAGGATTGAACTGAAGTTGTGGCTCAGTGGTAGAGCACTTGCCTAGCACATGTGAGGCACTTGGTTCGATGCATGGCACCACGTATAAATAAATAAAATAAAGGTATTGTGTCTATCTACACCTAAAAAACATTTTAAAAAGAGCCAAGATTTAGTGATAAAGAATTGCATTTCTATATTTATGAGTTTATTGATACAACTTGCTGCTATAAGAAATCATCAAACTATAAATTCTTATGGAGTTAAAAAATGAAAGCTATTTGCACACAATGTATGGAAGGTTTAGAGTAGAAAGTTAATGTTATATATCTTGGTGATATGGAAGTAATAATATGACTGAAATAATTGGGGGAAAGAAGAAGTTGTAGGTTCTGAGACAGTAAATTCTTACCTTTAATACAATTTAAAGTTGTTAAAAGTTTCAAAGACAAAACTATCACCAGAACAATAATTGATTTGATAAAAAGTAGGGGCTACTTCTGAAGGATGGGAAAAGGATATTAAGAGGAGAAAAGTATCCTTTTATGTTAAACTATTTAATTTGATCTCTCAAGTGTAGGTGACAACATAAACTAATGTATACTTTAAAGGAAAAATTAGACATGAGAATTAATATATTTTTACTTCACCTATCACAAGGACAAAAATAAATTTTTAACATCAGTTCATGTAAATGATCATTTATTGTTCCTAGAAATTAACTCTCATATTAAATATTTTCTTAATTGGTTATGATTATTTTATTTAAAAACAATTTCCAGTGCTCCACATAAAGGCCAAATTGTGGTTTAGGTCTAGAGTTTCAACCTTAGAGTTTAGTTATTTGTTTAGAAGCCATCTGAATTGATTTTTTTCTACTATTTATTGGTGCTTTTAAATCTGAACAATCATTCCAGAACAGAGTTTTGCCATTCTGTATAGAACTTTAAGGGAAAAACAAAACAACCAATCAACACCCATTAACTCTTTTTCTTTGTGGTGCTGGAGATTGAACCCAGGGCCTTGTGCATGCAAGTCAGGCGCTCTACCAACTGAGCTTTATCTCCAGCCCTCCATTAACTCTTTGTGAGGATCTGTTGCCTTGGAATTTGTATAAAAGAAAAATGTCTCCTAAGATGCTAACGTCAGATGGCACATAGGATTGAAATTGGTTTCTGAGTGCATGAAGAGAGACTTAAATGTGAAAATGTAAATTCTATTGTTCTTTTCCTTAATTTTTCTTCTGCCTAAACAACAAAGCCATTTTCCATCTGTTTTTAAGTCTCCTAAGCTTAGCACTAATTCTAACCTGTTTGAGTATATTTTATCTTTTCCATTGCCATCTTTAAATGGTGCATTGAAAATTGTCCTAGTACTGATAGAAGTTTATTAGTTTAAAAGTCTGACGGAATTATAGTAAAACAATAGGCTATAACTTATATCTGAAATCTTCATGGTTGCTTACAGATGAAAGACAAAAGAAAAAAGATGGAATGAATATTTATGTGCTTAGGTCAAACACACACCACCATCTCTTGGTTACAATTGACAGACATTATCAGTCCTTATAGCATAGAATTAAAATTTTTTGGTGAAAATAAATAATATCACAATGAATAAATTAAATATAATTCTACCTTATTTTACTATTACGTTTTAAATTTAGAAAACACCAATGTCACTTAAAATTAGATTATGAAACATTAATATTTTGAAAGCAGTTATTTAAAATTAAAATTTAAAATTTTTCTTTTTACTTTGCTTACATTCTTTCTGCTTTTATTATTGCTTGCATAATAAAATCTTGATTTTATTTCTACTTTTCTTCAACCCTTTCTCTATCTTACCATAGAAATAATTTCTCAAAGAATAGCCTTTGTTGTAAAGCTCCCTTGCCCACCATCTGGAATTCTGATAGCTAAAATTTCAAACACTACAAGATGCCAAAAACGAACCTTTCAGTCTCATATTACATTCATGGGAGATTGAACATAATCCATTCACCATAATTCACCATATAAAACATTATTTTTAATTAGAACATTCTTCATGAATAGGTTGGCAATTTATACTCTTACATGCTGAAAATATTACTAGCCCATCATGAATAAATCAAAAGCCACCTTTGAGTAATTTTCCAAGATAACTTCAACTTTCAGGAGTTCTCTTCATTTAACTCCTTGAATATTTGGGTTGATTAATCTAAAATCCAGTTAGAAGCCATGACTCTACATGGCCCCTACTATATGCTGAATACTATTTTAAAAAAACTTATATCCATTCATCTTAAGAATATCACGTTTCACTTGTTTTGTTTTTACTAGATTATATGATGACTTGATATATCCCCAGAAACTGCTGTAACTCCATGTAATCCAAAAAAATTATGTCTGGCTTCCCATCATCCATGTCTTCTCCTCATTGCCCACATGAAGGCTCCTAACTTTCCTTCATCATTTTATCACATCATGCCTCTCTCTTCGGATACCTTCTAGTTCATAGGGAACTCAGGAATTCTATGCCTTACTCTCTACCTATGAGTTTCCCACAGACAGAATTTGAAGAAACTGCTGGGTAATAGCAGTTCTTCTCTCATTTTGACTGACTTTTGTTGTGAGACATCCTTGTGGAGACTTTATGGTAAATAAAATTTTCTACCATTGTCTTCTCTACATTGTTTTCAACAGTATTTTATATAAACAGCGATAGTGCATGTTTTATCTATCCTCAGAGATTGAAAAAAATGAGAGCAGGGAACACTTTTTATTACTTATGTTTTAACCTCTAGCAAGTCCCCAATATGTGTATTTCAAAAATGAAAGAAAATACCTAGCTTTACTTCTTTTAGTTGAAGTATCCAGGTAGCAAGGTCACTTCAGTCACAAACTTGCAATATAAGGAGATTGTTGTTGACACCTTCCATAGGTCCTCAAAGCATTTGTTTCTACTCCATGTAGTGTTTAAGAAGGTCTAAATAAAATTACTACTCTTGATTCTTTCCTAAGCTTGTATTTCTTTTCCCACTCTCAAATATATATAACAATGACTTAACGAAATACAGCAATTTCTGGTCAAGTATTGTATAATAGATTATTACTGGAAGTAGATAAATAATAAAATATCAAATATCCTAATATTGGAATTTTATATGAGCTAATTAAATGTACATATTATATGGATAAACATTCTATAACATTCATATAATACATACATATATTTTAGAAGACTTCTGTGTATTTTTCCTTAATCCTGCATGTTTAAATCATTGACATAGAAAGTAAAAATATATGTGAATGATTTCAACTTATTTACACATTATAAATTAATGAATAAAATTATGTGTGTGCATGTATATGTGTGTTTATACATAACTCCTATAGGGCTTCCCTTTTTGTAACAAAATAAGCCTACATTTATAGTGTTTTCTACATAAAGTTCCACTGAAAGTTCAGAGCATTTGAATTTATTATTACCAAATTCAAGCACCATCAGTATTATCATAAAAATAATAGCTAATGCTTAATATATTATTACTAAATACCAACTGCTAAGAGACTTATTAAAATTAATCATCATTAAAAACATGAATTTTCATAAGAGTGTTTATGTAGAGGAGAGGACAGAAAAAAATGGTATGAAAATTTGCCCTAAATATTTTACTTGGAACAGTATAAATAACAAACAATGAATAGTATGGCTATTCATTGTAGCCATAGTCCTCACAGTGGGAGCCTATTTGAGTTGCAAGCATGAGAGTCAGCTCTCTTTTTAACTGAACTAAGTAGAAAAGGTGGTGTGAATTTGACAGGCCATAGTTTAATAACTGGTACAATAAATCATTATTACCACATTATTAAGGTCAGAAATAAGCATTTAAATGTTCACCTAAAAGAAGTTGCTTTTTAAATATCTGCAATATTTCATAAATCATATTTCTTAGCCTCAGTTTTCTTGTTTATAAAATAAGAGTAAAAAATCTTACAAACTATACAATTTCTAAAAATTGGCAAATCCTTTTTAGTAACATTGTCTCACCAAACTTAATTTTCTGAAAGTTTGACACAATATAAGATTTAAATCCAATGGGTTTATTGCACTAAATCCAGAAGACCTGTAGAGAATAAAATGGAGTGTGTGTGTATATATTATTATGTTAGCTGTAGATTTTTCCTAGGTATCTTTGTTGTGTTGAAGATGTTCCATTCTATTCCAAATTTGGTAGCGATTTTATTACAGATGAATATTGGATTTTGCCAAATACATTTTTTACATTAATCAAAATAATCGCATGATGTTTCTTCTTTTGCTTTTTGTGCATTATATTGATCCATATTGAAACGTTATACCCGCATTTCAAACCTGGAATAAAATAACTCATTAATGATATATATTGTTATTGGATTTAACTTGCTAATAGTTTAATGAAGATTTTTACATATATATATTTGAGGGATATTGATATATTGTTTGTCTTTTTGTAATGTCCGCCTGGGTTTTGTATTAAGCAAATGATAGACTCATAGAGTGATGTGGAAAATACTCTTGTTTTCTGAAACAGAAACATTAATATTTGTTAATTGTTTGGTAGAATTCACTGTTAAAATCACTAGGACTTTGTGCATTCCTTATCAGAAGGTTATTAAGTCATTCATTTTCTTTTATCAGTATAAATCAATTCAGATCAATTTGTTCTTTTTAGATAATACATAACAGTAGAGTGTATTTTAACATATTATACACACATGGAGTATAATTCATTCTGATTAGGATGCCATTCTTGTTGTTGTACATGATGCTGTATTTCACTGATTGTATATTCATACATGAGCATAGAAAAGTTATGTCTGATTCTTCCTAATGTCTTTCCTAATCCCATCCCCATCTTCCTTTTATTCCTTTTTGTCTAATCCAATGAACTCTGGAGTTTGTTAGTTTTTATATTTCAAGAAACTGGTTCTTTTCATATAATTTACCCAGTTATTGGTCATAGTTATAACTTATATTCCTTTATTACCATTTAATATCCATGGTATTAGTATTTCATTTTCAATATTGATAATATATATTTTCTCTTATTTTTCCTTGGCTAGCATGGATAGTGGTTTATTAATTTTATTGATCTTTTTCAGAGAACCAGCTTTTTCTATTGTTGGTGTTTTTCTGTTTTTCTTCTTTCAATTTCACTGTTTTCCCTTAAATTTTATTGTTTCTTTTTCTTCTATTTTTATGAGATAAAAATTGTTCTTCTGGTTTCCTAAGGTAGAAGTTGAGGTTACTGATTTTAGATACTTCTTTTTAAGAATATGTGCACTTAATGCTATACATTTCCCTTAAGCACTGCTTTTGATGCATCCCATAAATTTTAGTTGTGTTTTCATTTTCATCTAGTTCAAATATTTTAAAATTTATCTAGGGAATTCTGTTTGATCCACAGCTTTTTAGAAGTCTGTATTTGTTTGATTTCTAAGTACTTAGAGATTTTCAAACTACCTTTCTCTTCTTGATTTTTAGATTCTGTTGTAGTCTAAAAATATACTCCATATGATTTCTATTCTTTTGTATTTTGTATGGTCTATATTATGGCCCAGAATGTCATCTGTTTTGGTGAATGTTCCTTTTGAGCTTGAGAAAAATGTGTATTCTGCTGTTGTTGGAAATGGTATTCTATAAATGTCAAATATATCATATTAATTGATGGTGCTGTTCAGGTCAACTAAATCCTAGTTAGTAATTTTCTCCTGCCTGATACATAAATTAGTAAAAGAGGGGGATTGGTTTCTTCAACTTTAACCATGGACTTGTTTAATTTCCATTTTATGTCCATCAATTTTTATTTTGTTTCAACAATATCTTATTAGGTCCATGCACATTTAGGATTCTTATGTTTATTCAAAGAATGTACTCTTTTATCATGTTGTAATATCTCTTTCACTGAATCTCCTTGCCCTGAAATCCTTTTTATCTGAAGTCAATATAGCAATTTGAGCTCTTTCTACAAAATTATTGTTAGCATGATATAACATTCTGCATCCTTTCATTTTTAACTACCTCCATCTTTAAAGTGAATTTCTTATAAGCAACATATATTTGAAGCTTTAAAAAAATCAAACATCAACAATCTCTGTTTTTAAATTTGTGTATTTAGACCATTCATATATCAGACACATATTGGTATAATTGGGTTAGTAAGTACAATTTTTGTAACTGTTTTCTTTTCATTGCATTTTTTTAGGGAAATGGAAGTAAAAGTCTCCCTGACTATTTCTCCTTACAGTATAAGTCAATGCCTCTAGAGGAGATGTATGTAGATCTTTCTGAAAGTGTCTATCTTGAACTACCAGCTTTCCTCCCTCAGAAAGCCCTAACATGAAGAAACATGGAAATATTTATATAGCATTTTCTTGATAGTGTTTAGCCATATAATGGCATTGCATAGTTTTTAAATTTAGAAATTTTGTTAGCTTCTTTTTTTCATGAACATTTCATTGTTTTAAATACTATATGTAACTTAATTCTGAACCTTGCTCAAAGGGTTAATCTTACCTTTTAAAAAGATACTGAATTCCTGGTAATTTTTGTCATCCTATAATATTGATTTAAAGTGATTAATGAAATTAGTTTTAATTACCATTCATGATTATATTTATGAAATACAATCATTTATATAGAGAGTTTAAAAGATTTTCCCAAATTGTTGTGATGTAAATGAGTAACAGCCTTTTGTTTTTAGTGAAATTTTCTGTGGTTATAGTTAAAACGGTCTTATTTCCCTTCATAAATTTGCAAACTCACCAAAAGCCCTCAATCTGTTTTTCCACAAAAATGTAACAAGTTTGATGTTCAATTCTTAAAAATATACCCATTTTATGAAAACCTGTATCAACTCCTTCTGAAGTCATTTTGTGTAACAGCATGTAAAATTCTTTACCTTATAACTACCTGTAGGTTAGGTTTGGAATATTACATTTTAATCAAGTTAATATTATAGATTCTGGCAAATCTACATCAAGCACAAGGAAATGTGCTTACTTAAAACAACAAATTCTCAGGCTAGGGATTTAGCTCAGTTGGTAGAGTGCTTGCCTCACATGCTGAAGGCTCTGGGTTCAAACCCCAGCACCACAAAAACAAAAGCAAAGTCAAATACTCTCAATTAGCTCTTCATTCTGTGAATACGTAGATCGGGTAGTAACCATTAAATATAGTTCAGAATGTTGTTATTTGAGCATAATAATGCTCTTCATTTTATGGACCTGATAAAAGCCTTTTTTTCTTCCCTAAACTTGAAATCTCAAGTCCTTCAATGTATTATCTTCTTTTGATGTACTAATCATTCTTACCTTTTGTTTTGTCTGAACACATCCCTTATTCTTGTGATTTCAAAGACATCAAAAAAAAAGTGATGATAGTAATATATGGACTCCTAGAAACTGTGTTACTTGTTTTATATTTACTAAATTCCTACTGTATATGTAGAAAAAGGAGCAGTGAGATATATATACTAAAGAATGGTGTCATAGATGCAAGATAGAGTTTCAAAATAGAAGTAAACATTAGTGTTAAGTTTAGCAAGATTGTTTCATCAAAGAAAAGATGAAATAATTTTCATTTAAAAAGTGAAAAAATATTTCGGAATATTCTTGAAATGAGTCTTATTACTGTATATTTATTTTGTAAGACTATATATCCTTGGAAATTCTAAGATTGATCAATAATATAAATAATGGTAACTGCTTAAGTGTGCTTATATGTAACCCTAATTTATCACTGCCCAATGGTTAATAGATTAAGAGTGACTTCATGAAAAAAACATGTGCAATCCTTTTACAAAAACAAACATAATCTGTCTTGTTTTTGTCTTGTTGGCAATGGAACATATAGTTTTATTTTGATAGAGATTGTAGAACTTATTGGGAGAAGGTATCTGATTGCATTAAAATGTCTCCCTCAAAGTGATTTCAGATAGCAAAATTACTGCAGCGCAATCTCTTGACACAAACACCAATAATTTCTTAAAGGTGATATGGAATATTAATGGGTGATCATATTTTCAGCAAAGAAAATGAAAATATATTCTGACATTAGTTTTATATGAAAAATATATGATTATTTGAAATGAAGAAGTTTTTTGACATAATAATCCCACAAAACGTTAATATTTTCAATGTTAAACAGTTGATTTTTCATTCAAGCAAAATAGTGCATTGCATTATGTTAAATCATCTTTTGCTTTTAGTTAAAAGAAATTTTCAGGAATATATTTACTTCATAAATAAAGCTTCTTTTTTGGAAAGTAATTTGGGTCATGTATCAGTGTACTTAGTATAATGAACATTTCAGTTAAAACCAAAATATGCACAAATTTTGGGTGCAGAGAAATTCAGATTTTGTACATATTAATAATTAAATAGAAGCATTGTGTCTGTGTCTTACATATGCTATGCCATTTTCTCTGCTAGAATTGTTCTTCCATCATCTCTATTCCTACAACTCAGCTTTAAATTTTAGTTCAAATATCGCTTCCTTGGGGAAGCATTTCCAGATTTTCAGATAAGGTCACTTCCTAAATATGTTTACTTCTACCCAGTACCTATCACATATAAAATTAAATATTAGTTTAATTGTGTTATTTATCACCAGAAAATAATTTCCCAACATGAATAGACCATGATAACATTGTTCAAAGACTTATCTTTATGTCCAGGAAAAGGACTTTGAATGTAATGTCCAAAAATAAATTTTTGTTTAGACGACTGAGGAAGAAATGAGGAAACTGGGACTAGAAAACATATTGGGTCTATATTATCATGGACATTGGACCTTTTTTTCGTTTGTTTCTTTAGGCAATTAAAGAGCCACAAAGAATTTTTAGGAGTGAATTGACAAAAAGAAAGTACTAGTCTTGTTAGGTTGTAATGTGAGAGAGCTTTGAGAGTAGACTGAAGCAGATGACTTTTAGAGTACTTAAGGTAATTCAGCTTGAAGGTAGTATGGCAACCATGACATAGGAGTGGTTGGTACTGGGAATGTACTCATGATATATTCCAAGAAAAGAATTTATGGCATTTTGATTTTTTAATGTGGAAGAGGATTATCTAAAATAATCAATGCCTAAAGAATACAATGAATGAAAAGAGAAGAAAAAGCAACTCAAGAGGAAGCATGTGGTTGAAGAAGGTTAACAACAAAAATACATTGCTCCTTAATGATAGTTTGATTTCTGTTTTATACCATAGTACACATTGCATACATTGTTTCTGCTTTGCATGATAATTGTTAGTATTTTATTTAAGCCTTCCTAGAAGGCAAGGCTCTGAGAAGTTAAGATGTTTGCCTACAGCTACACAGTAAGTAATAGAATTTGAATTTGAGTCTGGAGTTTATGCTAACTCCATTATGACATATTAGGATAAGATACTAAGATTGATAAATAATAGAAGGTATTTCACATATGTAAAAGTACTTATATAATAATCTGCATATATATATATGTAATTATGTGTGTATTTTATGTGTTTGATAAGGTGAAGGAAATTTATATCTGGATATTCAACAGGTGTACAGTTTTAGACAAACATATTAGAGTGATATTAAAGTTGGAAGTAGACAGTTTATACCCATATAAAATTCTGCCATTTCAAATTACATGAATTTTTAAAAAATATAACTCTGTCAGTCATATTAGGTAAATAATACTCATACAGATTTTGATGTGAATTACAAACAACCTTTTGAATTTTTCTTGTGTAGATAAGTTTGAAAAAATAAAAATCATCATTAAAAGGTCATGGTTGTTTTTCCACACAGAGTATTTCCATCAAAAAAATATCTTGCAGTTATTTTCTTCACTCTATTAAGGTGAACTTTTCCTTTTATTTATATTTTTAGTATTCCATCAGATTATTTTTATTTTTGATGATAGGTCACTAAAAACCTTTAAAAATAGCTAGCAAAGCTACTTAATAATTGAAAATTGACTATAAGGATGGTTCTGCAGAAGTATATTAAAATTATTAATCTGAGTATTGAGGTGATTATTTCACATTAGAGTGGAAAAAATAATCGTCTCAAAAGGGAACATAAGCAATCATTTGGTCTATCTTTGGAAATTCTTGAGTTACAGCTCTAGAAGCTTGGTTCTGACCAATTTATTTTAACTGTTTCACTTTCTGAATTACACATATAATTTTAGATTATACCTTATAGTCTCATGCTGAATATTGGGTTTGGTTTGAAAGGTATTTTAAGTACAATGTGAAGATGTCTCATCTCTTGAAATTAATGACAACCTTCTCCTTCAGGTCCAGCATACATTTTCTGCAGATTTTATATTCTGCACAATGCCTAATTATAAGCTGAATACAGAATAAAATGTAATACTTAGTGAGTTAGAATTAGGTAAGGCCAGTATCTCTAGTGGCTTAGGAACATGGAGATACTTGTTTCATCAAACAACTGAGGAGGATAATATGATGAAATGGCACAGTCTAGTAGAAATTCTAGTGTAGCTGTATGACCTCACTTTTCTCACTTACAGAGTAATAATAAAAAATTTTCTGGTTGTATGTTATAAAAAATTGAATTGTAGCTACTATTATGAGCCATCATAGTACACAAAACAACTGAGGTAAACATTGCCCTTTCCCTTGTAAAACTTAGATAATTTTCATAGGAAATGAAAATATTCCATAAATAGCAAAGAAATATAGAATCCTAAATTATTTGAAAAATGTAAAATGGTCATTGCATAACCATGTAGCATTGGATAATTTTAGATGATATTGTCTCATTAATATAAGTTACCTCTTCTCTCCAAATAGCCTTAAATTATTTTATCAACTTTGTACCTTATTACAGAATGTCAAAGGGAACATTTTGTAAAATGTTATTTATTTCAAGTAACTTGCTTCAAAATCTCACTGATGCATCACACCTTTTCTTTTAAACTTTAGTATTGAGCCTTCATATTTTTATCTACTTAGCAGGGCTTAACATATCTGCTCTACTTACATCACACATTGTTATTTGGACACTATGAAATTATAAAACACTATCCATCTAAGCAAACTGGGTTGATATGGACATTTTCAATGTTAGCTTCTGGCATTCAAACATGTTAACTCTGCAACAAATATCCTGTATATATTCTATGCAAATACTTGCATTGTGAACTTTCTATTAATAAAACAATCACTTTATGAAGATAATATTGTTTTTACTTGTTAAAATATAAGCATGAATTTTATGCATATGATAATATCAGTTTTATAATGGAAAAAATATAGATTCTTGCTGTATTTTCTGGCATTTTATTGTGCCTTAGGAAGAGTTAGGGATGTTATAGGTCTTGGGAAATATAATGTAATGATTAACCTTTGGCCTCTAAAGTCTAATAAACTTTCCTTTGCATCTTGGCCCCAATACTCATGATGCTTCCTTAGAGAAGTTGCTTGAAATAACATTTATTGAGTTTTTATAGCATCTCAGGAACTGTTGCATATTCTTTATATATATGGGTTAATTTTATCAGCAACAATGGAAGTAAATTTCTACTATTATCTCTAATTGATAGATGAGATAGCTCAGCTAATAAATGGTGGAGACAAGATTTGATCCCAATAATGTTATCCAGAGTCTGTGCTCGTTTTCATTATACCATGCTCTATTATTCTTTTCATTATCTATAAAAGAGGAAGATTATCTACATTTTAAGTTGGATAGAATCAAAGGAGACATTAGGTAATGAATAAATTACAATATAATAGCACCCTGTAAATGCTCCACAATGTTAGATGTATCCTAAAGTCTATTGGTCATCACATTTTTTTCCAACTGAGGTAGTGATGTTAAAAAATTAAATAATTTCTGAAGAGTGCAGTGGAAAAATGAGAATATAGAAAATGGTTAATTTGAAGAAGCTAACAAAGAACTAAGTAAAATCAGCTACTTATTGAAGGAAAACATTAAACTAAGTACAACTTAAGAGGATGTGCTTTTGATGACCTGATTGTTAGTTTGGAAGACATCATATTCCTTGCTAATGCTCACTATTAAATTAGATTGAGTTCCTAATCTCAGTTGGGCATATAAAATCTAGAATAATCACAGGGAGCAAGAGAAATGTAGCATCCACTTTGGCACTGGTGTCCCCCTTGTGAAAGCATAGCTCCAAGAACATTGGGTCATCATTTATGGAAAGCTGGGTTCTTGATAAGACTCTGGCTTTTCATTTTTCTGCCTTATATCACCATCTGGGAAGCTGTCTGTAAATATGTACTTAAAGGGAATGATTACAAGTCAGCATCTGCCAGTGTTACATCTTCATCTAGATTTAACATAATCAGAAAGTAGTGCTTCCCAAATCTGGAGGTAGAGCCTACCTCCAGTACTTCAGCGCACAGCAGTGTTTTTCTCAAGCTCTAAAAGTCTGAGTGGATGTTCTGCTCTGCTTGTGTTCTTTAAAACTATTCTAGAAGTATGTGGTTCAAACCATATAGAGCTTGCTATGGCAATTAGGAA